>JAADYC010000952.1:0-11369 GCA_023338135.1 Phytopythium kandeliae
CCAAGCCCGTCGGGAACGACTCGTGGCTCTCCTCATGGTCCTCGCCCACGATCATGGGCACCTGAGACTTGAGCGCCGACGACATGGCGAGGTTCGGCGCTGCCGTCCCGACTGCCGCGCCTCCGTCCGCTGCCGTCGGAGGCAGTGCGAGCGACTTGACGTGGCTCTCGAACTCGTGTTGGTGATGCATGAGCAGCTGCACGTCCTTCGGGCTCTGCTCAAGCGCCTTGGTCTCCTTCTCGACCAGGTGCTCGTAGTATTTAGGCGGTCGACGGATGGTCTGGCATGCGTTGTGCACGATGATGTCCAGCCGAGAGTAGCTACCACCCGCGAGACAGCCATTCACATGCTGGTCAGTGCCTATCGAGACGGCGGAAGACGGTCATGGATATGCGCGCGACGTACCGGGAGAGCACAAAGTCGATGAACTGCTCGAGGTGAATGAGGTCGCGGAAATCGATGCCAAAGACCTGAAGCCGGTCCTTGAACGTCTCGTACTCCGGGTGCTTGGCGAACCGCTCGGCGGCATCGTGTGGGAAACGCGAAGTGGCGATCACGGCCGCGCCAGCCAGCAGCAGCTTGATGGCCGCCTGGAAGCCGATCTTGACGCGCGCGCCAGTGACGAGTGCGACCTTGCCGCGCAGGTCCGCGGTCTGGAAGCGCTTGGTGAAGTTGAGCTCGGCGCAGCGCGGACAGAGCTGGTCGTAGAAGTGGTGGATTTTGTCGAAGCGGCCCTTGCACGTGTAGCACGAGCGGAAGCCAAGCAGATGGCTTGCCTCGCGCTTGTCGGCGGCCGCCTGCTGCTCTTCAGCGTGCGCCGCGTCGTCGCTGCAGAGCGCCTGGAGAGACGAGGAGGAGTGGACGACGTCCTCGCCCGCGACACCGTCTGCAATCATTGGCAGCGCCGGTGCGCCGTCTCCCTTGCCCTGCTCCAGCAGCGACTCGAGCTTCTTGATGCGTTCGCGGCGCAGCGCCGAGCTGTTGATGTGGCGCTTGTCGTGCATCTTGCGTTGGTTGTGGCGCGCGCGCTTCTCCTCGCGCAGCTGCTTGTCCTCGAGGTACTTCTTGCGGCCCAGACCGCCGAACTTGCGGTTCTCCATGAACTCCGACACGGGCGCCAGCCGCTTGCGAAACTCGCGCATGTCGTTTCGCTCCAGCAGCGAGAGGTCCGCCTGAAGCGCGGCGAACACCTGCGATGGCACGTCCAGGCGCGTGGTTAGGCAGTTGCTCGGGGTCCGACGGGAGCTGCTGATAGCTCTTCTTGCGCGTGCGCACCTTATAGCAGACCGCTAGCTCCTCCGACGAGAACGGAAGCTCCTGCTCCTGCGCCGGCTCGTGCGCTGGCCCGTGCGTCTCCGCCGGCTGCGGCGGCTGCTCGGGCACCACCGCCGCCTCGACGTGCATCGCCTCGGCCATCGCAACCGCGCCTTCCTGACTGGCGTCCAACCACGCTCGCATGGCTGCAGTTTCCGGAAAGAGGGCGATTCGACGAGGGACAGCGTCTCCCTTGTATGACATTACGCGAGGGACACAGTCCCTCGTCTCGTCCTCTCACACCGTGGCGAGCCCAACGTGACAAGACAAACTGAGAGCGAAGCGCTCCCGACCGCAGAGCGAGGAGCTACCGACGCACACCCGACCTCGGCCAAGCATGTCGCTCGGCGCGTTCGTGGCCGGCGCGGCCGCGGGCGGCCTGCAGTACGGGCTAGCCAAGTTCCAGCTCTTCGAGCGCGAGAATGTGGTGGCCTACGCGGTCGGCCAGGCGCGGGAGGAGCTGCATCCGCGCGGTCCGCAGGTGACGTCGCGCCGATCGATTCGATTCGGCCACGGGGTGAATGGACGATCGGGAAGCGCGTGGCGACTGACAGCCGCTCTGCTTGACGCGCTGCCTGCAGCAACCACGCGGAACCGCGGACGAGCGGTACGCGGTGCTGCCAACCCGCGAGCACGAGTACTACGCGTACGTGCGCCAGACCTGGAACGCCAAGGTGCTCGGCTTCCGCGACGGCGTGCTCGGCCTCTTCGGCGGCGCCAAGTAGGCGGCGGCCGCGACTATCTGTCAAGAGCGTGGCGCCTCCCCCGGGAAGGCGTCGTGATCCACCAGTGGAGGAGGAGGTCGCGTTGCAAATACTACAATCGAACGCTACGCCACACCACGCCACGCCTCGCCACATCCAACGCGCTCCCTCCCCTCGCTCCCTCAGCTGGATGGAAGGCGGCTAATCATCGAACATGCGCACGCCGTAGAGCTTGAGCGCTCGCTTGCAAGCCGCGTCTTTGGCCGCATGGATCGATCGCCCCGCCGCGCGCGCGACTTGGAAACCGTTCACGTAAAGCGCCACCGCATGCAGCAGCTGCTGGCTCTGGTGCTTGCCGCTCTTGCGGCGGCGGCCGCCGGCCTCCTTGTGCACTAGCACGCCCTCCGGACTCGCGGTCGCAACAGGAGGCGGCGGAGGGATGGAGAGGAACGTGCACTTGATCTGCGAGCCGCGCGACCGACTCCACTGCGTGATATAGTGACTCAGCACCTTCTGCGGGTTCATCCACTGCCGCCGCTTGATAGCCTGCACAACGCACAGCAGCGCGACGCCAATGCATCGCGCGCTCAACGGTCAGACTCTGTGGCGTGGTAGCGTATGTGCGTTCGTGGCAAGAGCCCATTCACCTCCGTCAGACGCGGGAAGATGATCTTGCTCAGGATCTCGCGCACGGGCTCCAGGTCGGACGGGTTCTCGAGGAAGACAGCGCCGAGCGTCGCCTCGAACACGTCCGCGAGCACATCCTCGACGTACAAGCCACCGTTTTGCTTGACCAGGTTGCCCAGCCGGATGAACTCCTCGTACCCGGCTTCTCGCGCCACGACCGCCAGGCGCGTGTTCTTGACGAGCGACGAGCGTGCCTGCGTGAGCAGGTGCTCCTGGTGGTACGGGAACGCCTCAACGAGGAACTCGGACGAGAGCACCTGCAGCACCGCGTCGCCGAGGAACTCGATGCGCTCGTAGTTCGGATCGTGGCAGATAAACTCGTCCGCGTCGATCTGCGGCACCTGGAACGACGGGTGCGTGAGTGCCTGCAGCCACAGGTGCGTGTTCAAGATGGGCACGCCCGTGCGCTTGGTGAACCGGCGGTGCGCCAGTCGCAGCAGCGAGTACTTGCTGTTGCTCTGCAACGCGGCGCGGTCGATCTCGACGAACTTGCGCGCCTCCTCGACGATTTCGTCGGTCGAGAGGTAGCTCAGGTCCTTCAGCTCGCGGTCGTGCATGTCCATGAGTCTCCCTAGCAGCGCGCGGCACGGAGCCATGCCTTGGTCTTTGTACAGCGCACCAAGCAGCGCCTCGAAGCAGTCCGCGATGATCTTGAGCTTCACCGTCTCTTGGAGCTTCGCCAGGTCGAACGCGCTCAGGAGCAGCGACTCGAAGTTGGCCGTGCGCGCGATCAGCCCGAGCGTCTCGTTGTTAGTCAGGTCCACGCGCATCTGGTGCAGGTCGCCTTCGTTCGCCGTCGGTAGCTTCAGGAATGTCGCGGACGCCACGAGGAAGCTCAGCACGGCGTCTCCGAGGAACTCGAGCCGCTCGTACGGGCACAGGAAGCGCGAGTGGAACTCCTGCTTGAAGTCACCCGACAGGTGCGTGTCCGCCACTTTTTGGATATTCCGGTCCATCCCAGCGCTCCTCTTACGGTCAGCACTGGCAGCCGCGTCGTCGCGGAACGCCATGCTGCGCGACCGCTTGAGCGACGCCGTGTTCTCGAAGAGGTGGCCCACACGCACGCGCGCAGTCGTGGCCTCGACCGTGTTGACGCTCTGCATGCCGACGTCCACGAACGAGCCGTGCGTGAAAGCCTGCCGCAGCAGCGCCTTGTCATTGAACCGGATGCCCATGCTCGCTTCAAAGCTCGAGAGCAAGTTGCAGTGCCGGATGTGCTTGAGCACCATGGGCATGGCCGTGCCGACCTCGAAAATGTCCGTGCGCAGACCGGTCAGATGCGCCTCGAACACGTTGAGCGACAGTGTCTGTGCCTCGACCTCGGGCGAGAGCTGAAGGAACTCGCCTTGCTTGCGCCACTCGCGGACCTTCTTGTCGCTCTTGGCGCCGTCGTAGTGCTGCGCGCGCTCGCCTCGATGGAAGATCGCGGCCACGACGCCGCTGCCGTCCTTGGTCCTCACCTCTGGCGCTCCGCTCGCGCGTCGCGGATGCTGGTTGCCGTCATCGCCATCTCCCGCGATCTCTTCGCTGCGACGAGCGTCCACGTTGACCGCGTCGATGCGGAATGCACCTGGCGCGCCGTTGACGCGGGCCGTGACCACGCAGTCGACGAGCTCGCGGTGGTCGAACATGGCGAAGTAGTCCTTCACGGTGAACCTCGTGCTGGCCTCCAGGTATTCGAGCACCTTCTGCACGGACAGCAGCCGCCCAACCGCGAAGCCCATGCGGTTCGGCGCGTGCAGGTCCTGGCGGTTCAGTAGCGGCTCCTCGTTCACGGCCACGAAGCGCGGGATGATGTGGTAGTCGCCGCAGATCTGGGACGGCTCGCCCGTGGCGCGCGTCGGATCCGCGAAGATCTTGGTGAACATGTGCATGGGTTGAATACCCATGAGCTGACTGAACAGGTAGCGCTGCAGCAGGAACACTGACTCGCAGAAGCTCTCGTGCGCGCGCTCGTCCGGCCGCAGGTCGTCTTCTCCGCCGCGCAGCGCCGCTGGGAGCTCTTCCTGCACAAAGTTCACCTTGCACATGACGCCTCCGCGTGTGTACTCGAACTGTGTTGCGTCACGCAGCGAGTCAAGCGACGAGCGCCGTCAGCACGCGGCGCTCCAGCACGAGCCACGCACGCGCGCGCCTCGCGGACATCACCTGAGGAACGGTCGGCGGGTCGCCGTGGCACAGCAGGCAGAAGCCGTCGAAGAGGTGCACGTCCTTGCCGAGCACCAGCGTCGTCTTGCGCATGCACCGCGGGTTCACTGCGGCCAGCAGAGGCGGTTCGGTTCGGCGTCCACGCGCGGTTGGTTAGTTCGTGGCGGCGACGGCGGGCGGGTGGGCGGGCGGGCAGGACGCACTCTCGACCTCCCACTGCAGGCGAAAGCACTTGGCCCCACGGCATTGGCGAGATACGCGCAGGAAGTCGTCCCCTGGCGGCGGTGGCGCGAACGCACTGGTCGCCGCGGGTCTCGTCTCCTCCGGACTGGGCGTTGCTGCAGCTGCCTGTGGCGCGGCGGCCGACGGCGGAGAAGAAGCCGCGGGCGGCGGGTCGATGGCCGCCGCGACAGGAGAAGGTGCAGCACCGCCCGCTGGCAGCAGCGAGGCCTCTGCGTGGTCCATGTCGAGTCCGAGAGTCACGTCGTCCATGGCGGAGGAGGGCTCGGATCGGCAGGCGAATGTTGAATCGAACACCACAGCAATGCGCGCGGAAAATACAGATATTCACCCAATGCGATGCCGATAAGTGAAGAATATGACCGTTCTATTCGCTGAAATGTAGCGTTTGATAGAATTTTCACCCAATCAAGAGCCGTTAGCGGAAAGTGGCTGCGCGACATATCTTGGCGAGGTGGCAGGTAAGCTTGGCGAGTGCGACCGCGGCCGGCGCGCGGGGAAGACTATGGTCGCCGCCACGAGCACTGTCAGCGCATTTCCGAGACGACCCAGCGCGCGCGGACGCAAGCGCGGCCCTCTGTATTGCTCACGCGTCTTTATGGAACATCACTCCGTGCGACTGTGCCTCGCCTCTCGAACATGCTGAGGAGGAAGTCGTGGTTCTTGGAGCCGACGCTCCGCAATGCCGGCCCTTGTTTTGCTCGTGATAGGAGCCGGCTGTCACCAACGAGCCTGCTCTCACACACTCGCTCCCATGTTACTGGGAGCATCCAGATGGATGCCCATGCCACTGGATGCGCTGAAGGGTGATGAAGATGAAGACTTGATCAGCTCCTGGGTTGCCGTTGCAGACCGGGGAACGTTCAGATAGACCCGCGAGCTGGCGCTGCAAGATCTTCAGCATATTGTGCGCCGCGTTCGCGTCGCGGTCCTCCGTCTTTCCGCACCCGCCGTGCTTCTTCAGGCAGTGCAGCAGCTTGTGGACAGGGAACTTGCGCACAACGTCGTCGCGGCAGACGCGCTCGTCTTGCTGGTTCTTGAGGTCGGCGACCGCGCTGCACTCATGGTGCTTCTTATTTTCGCGGCCAGCAGCTCATTGGTGTTCTGGTGTCGATCGATCCGGTGCTTGATCATGCCGTTCGATCGGACGAGGCCACGTGCTCGTTAATAGCAAGACGTCCGAAAGCAAATTGTGTCTCCCCTCTGGTTGACGCCTGCGATACTCGAATCAATCTCGACTGACACCCCGGCAAGTCGAGCCGCATCCTCCACGCTCTACATACACAGCGCAAAGCATACACAATCCTAGACAGATGGCATGGTCGCAGCCAGCGACGCCTCCCAGATCAACCATCGCATCGCATTGGTATCCATCACCCAAAGCAGCACTTGGGAGCACTGTGACAGCACAGCGAATGCCAACAGGCATGTGTGGCGGAAGGCGACTTGAGCCGTTGCTGGCAAATGGTGTTGGAACGTCCAGAAAGCTCGCACCGCTCCTTCTCCAGTATCGAGCGCACTGGACCACCAAGTCAAGCAGCACGGGTTTGCGTGATAACAGAGTCGTTGCTGACAGCCAGCTCTTTCCACAAGCAAAAGGGGACCGGCACGACCGCGAGCAGACGCCGTGCACTTCTCCAACGCGGCCTGGGTCTCGGTGACCGACGCAACAGGGATCTCCATCACCAGAGCCTCTGTCTTGACATCCGTCGAAGTGGCAGGCGCCTCCGCCTCGGTCTCAGCAGTTGGAGCGTCCGCGCCAACGTCCGACGAGGCGATCGAGGTGGCAGGAGCGGTAGTCGTGCTTGTCAACGACCCATTCGAGCTGCTGCCGTCCTCGAACCACACGCAATCGGTGTATACCTGCCACGGGTTGTTGTGCACGTCGATTCAGTACACGGAGAGTTGGTTGGCGCCGGCGCACTGCGAGGTGTCGAACGGAATCTTCGCTTGGATATTCGCGCACGTCGCCTGGCAGTCGCCGGCGTATACGACCTTGGTGTCGTCGCACCAGAACGCGCACGGACCATCGCGCGTGAAGCCCGTGTACTCGAATGATGAGGCAGGCAACGGCGAGCGGCTGGCCTCGTTATATGAGGTCAAACCGTACTCGGGATCCACGTCCAAGCTGTAGAGCTCCTGGTTGGCCAGGATCAAGTCCCTGATGCTCGCGTAGCTCGAATCCGGGAACTCGGCCGTGAAGTACTTGACGATGTCTTCGGACCGCAGCCGTAGACCGAGTTGTCCATGGGACCAAAAGCGGTCGCGTTCAGGGTGTTGCCGTAGCCGTTCGACGCGTAGTCCTGCGTCCAGTTGGCCGTCGGGTCCACGATGAAGCCGTGGCCAAGCGCCGGGGAGCGCGGCGGCGGCCAGGAAGGATGCGATCGGCAGCAGAGCGGACACCTGCATGCTTTCTTGTACGGGCGCAAGTGGAGAGAGATCTGTTGTCGACGACTGCAAAGCAAAAGTGGGGACGGAGAAGAGGGCCGCGCTGCGGCAGGTCCTTGGCGAACAGCTCACTGACTAGAACACGCTGCCCAAAGGTATCATACGATGGCATCATGTGTCGATGGGGAAGTCGATCTGTTGCTATTCGCTCGCGACACAACCACGCCGCTACAATAGCGAAACGGAGTGCGTCTTTAAAACCTGCAGCGCACGCGCCAAACCCGGCAGCCCGCGCGCCGCCTAGGCAGCAAAATACGTGCCCTTCTTGAAGCAGCTCATGCACAGCCGGTGGCGGAGCTTCTTGTCGCCGCACATGGGACACGTCTGGAAGTGGACGATGTTCTTCAGGCGCTTGCTCGGGTCGTTGTTGCGGATCTTCTTGCGAGACGGCGTCACCTTGGACTTGGGAGCCGCGAGCCACAGCGCGTCCAGCAGCGGGTTCGCGGCCGGTGCGGCGGCCGTCGGAGCGGTGGCCGGAGCGCCCGCGAGCGCCAGCGCCGGGGTTGCGGGGCGGAAGAGCGTCTGCTGGCGGAGGAACGCCATGGCGCGCTCGAGCGCACTTCGCACCATCGTCGCCGCCATCCGAGTCTGCTCGACGCCTTTCGTCTGTCCGCTTGTGCGCTGCCAACTCGTGGTTGAGGAAAAACCTCGTGCGCCACGGAGAGCAAAACCTCGAACCGGTATTCACTTGGCTATTATATGTCGATGAGCTGCTCGCTGAGGTCGAAAGACTGCTCTATACCTATGTGGCCCACACGAAGTAATACCCAGTGCTACGGGGTGTTCTTGGCTGCATTGGGGTAGATGGCGGCTTCAACTCGAGGAGAGGATGACGCGCTTGCGCGCATTGTGAGTCGCGTTCAAGGAGTGCTGAGCGCTTGGCGAGGAAAAGACGAGCCTCGGGAGAAACCCTTCCTCACGCTGACGTATGCGCAAAGCGTCGACGGCTCGATCGCGGCTCAGCGCGGTGAGTTTGGACTCGAAACACGATGAAGAGCCTCGACTGACTAGCGGACGCGCGCGTAGGCGTTCCGACGCTGCTGAGCGGCTCGCTGTCGATGAAGATGACACACGCGCTCAGGGGGATGCACGACGGGATCATGGTCGGCGTGGGTACCGTGGTCGCTGACAACCCGTCGCTGAACACGCGCCTCGTGCCAGGTTCAGGGACAGATCTGCACTCGGATCCGCAACGAGTGGAGCCGCTGACGTTGCTCCTGATGTGGCGCAGGCACGAACCCAAAGCCGATCATCGTCGATACGACTCTGCGCTGCCCAACATCGATCAAACTCTTCACGTCAGCTGCGTGCGTCAAGCCCGTCATCGTGTTCGTCGACAAGCCCGACGATTCAGGTAGGCTACCCAAAGTCGGCGCATGCTAAACAGAGTACTGCTGATCAGATTGTACTCACCATTCCCTCTCTCTCTCTCTCTCTCTCCCTCTTTGCTGGGCTCAGACCTGCGGCATCGACGAGAGGCTCTCGAGATCCTCGGCGCAACGCTGCTGCCTTGCGATAGTCTCGTGGATGCCGAGGGAGGTGTCCACGTGGATCTGCGCGACGCCTTCCGTACGTCAAAGCGCGGCTGGCGTGTCTCCTCAAGGTCGACCCCGCTGACCAAGATGGTGACCGCTTTCGTACACAGGCGTAGTCAAGGCTCATGGCATCGACAGCGTCATGATTGAGGGTGGGGCGTCCATACTGACGTCCTGTTGCCGCGAGTCTTCGCGCGAGCCCCTGCTGGACCTAGCTGTTGTCACGCTGGCCCCAATCTTCGTACGTGCGCACCCGGATTCGCCACGTCTGGACCCATGCGCTGTCGTGCTCAGAGGACTCACCGCACGCTCTGCGCTGCACCTGGCGCCAGATCGGCGGCCTTCACGCCGTTAGTGGGTTACAGCCGGCGCCGGCGCGTCCGCTGCGCCTTCAACGCCCAGAGTACGTTGGGCTCGCAGACGACCTGGTCGTGATCGGCCAGTTTCCATAGTCAAGCGCTGGAGACCATCTCCGGAATGAATGAATGCTTGTCGTCAGTCCACCGAGGGTTTCGATTTTACGACGCTTGTCGCGCTATTTCGAGCCGCGACACTAATAGACAAGTCGGCACCCCACAACCGGCTGATGTGACTCCAAGTGCGCGACGCGGACGGCTTCTTCACTCCGGCCCTCCCCAAAGCCTCTCGGCTCCTTCGGTCGCTCGTTCTCCCTCCCCTTTCCGCCCCCTCTCCGTGCGAGCACCGCCGCCCCATTCGGTCGCCCGCATTCCGAGAAAGAAGCCGCAGACATGACGACGGAGGCACGTAGCAGCAACGCACGCACCGACGTGGACGGGGAGGCGCCGACGTGGTCGCCGCCGTCGCGGCGCTCTCGCCTGTCGGTGTCGAGCACGAACGCGCTGGTAAACTTCCACGTGCTGCAGGCGCTCTTCGCGGATCACCAGGTGGTCGTGTTCCTGGACTACGACGGCACGCTGACGCCGATCGTGAACGACCCGGCACTGGCCAAGCTGTCGCCGGCCATGCACTCGACGCTCGAGAAGCTGCGTGAGAAGTTCGTGACGGGTGTCATCACGGGGCGATCGCTGCACAAGATCCAGAGCTTCGTGGGAATCCCGCAGCTGTACTACGCCGGCAGCCACGGGTTCGACATCGAGGGACCCGGCGGCACCTCGATCAAGAACCAGGTCGCCGCACAGTTCCTCTCGGATTTGCACCAAGTGCGAGACGCGCTCACAGCCGCGGTCGCCGATATCCCAGGCGCCAGCGTCGAGGACAACCTCTTCTCCGTATCGCTCCACTACCGGTAAGCGCTTCATCCATCCGGATGGTCCTTCCAAAGGCACCGCGCAGTCGCTGACCGAAGCTGCGCTGTGTGGCGCCATTAGAAACGTGAACCCAAGGGATCACGGGCGTATTGGGGAGATTGCGCAGGCGGCTAGCGAGGAGCACCCGAAGATCCGGTAGGCACTCGCGCCATGGAGGTTGCGCCAATGACGACTGGAGCCGCTCATCTCTTGGCTACTGCGGCTGTATTGGCCAGACTGAACCATGGCAAGATGGTGTACGAGTTCAAACCGAAGATTGACTGGAACAAGGGCAAGGCGTTGATCTGGCTGCTGGAGGCGCTCCACCTGGACGACCAAGGCAAGGTCTTCACTATTTATATCGGGGACGACACGACCGACGAGGACGCGTTCGAGGTGTTCCAGGAGGCGCACAACCGCAAGGGCGTCGGGATCAAGGTCACGGAGGAGAGCACATCCACTGGCGCGTCGTTCACGCTCCAGAACACGGACGAGGTGTGCGAGTTCCTCAACCGGCTCATCTCGTGCGGGAGCGGCGGCGCCAGCGCAGCCTCACCGGTGGAGGCAGCTGTCGAGAGTTAGCGAGCTGCTCTCGGCGGCCGATGCGCGCCTGGTTTCCTGCAGCGGGCATCCCGCACAGGGGCACCAGTTTACCATGGAGTTGCCATAAGATACCGTGATATTGGTGCTATTTGAGCTCCCTATTTGCATTTGTCGACTCTAGGATTGGCCAAATATGGCAAATGTGGGGTCTACCACATCAGTCCTCCATAATACGCAAGAAGCGACAACAAGCCAATCTTGAGAAGCAGTACTCTCTCACCGAGTATCGATGTGGAGAAGGCCAAGCTGGCATTTCGTCATCGTAGAACCAAGCAATATGGTCCACTTCAGCGCGAGACGTCTCCATACTCCACTCCGTTGCTCCCTTCCCAATCTTCCCTGCACGCAGAGGAGGCTGGGGTCTCGTCCTCTCAAGACCTCGAGTCCTCCGCTTGCTCTATTTGGATCGAGGCCAAGATGCA
>JAADYC010000953.1:0-11358 GCA_023338135.1 Phytopythium kandeliae
GCCTCCGCTAGAAGCTGCTCCGTGTGCGCGTCGGGCTCGTTGGCGTCGCGATGGCGCTCGATTTCGCCCGGCGCGAGCTCGCCTTGCGCCTTCTCGACGTTGGCCGCGTACCCGCAGGCCTCGGATGCGCAGGAGAGCAGGCCGTCCTCGCCCACGCGTGGTTACTTGGGAATGGCGAGCAGGCGAAGACCCGCGGTCCGAGTCCGTGTCCAGACGTCCTGAACGGGATTCTATCCGCTTCGCGTGGAGCGTCGATATTCGAGCGCCAGCGCGCGAAGTGTAGCCATGTTGTGAATGTACAGTGCAGCGCCGATGAAGTACGATTCTGCAGCGAGAGTGCATGTCGTTGAATGTGAGCCTTCACAAGAGGTAAGCAAGCACCCGCCGACGCCCTTTCTTCTGTTTTGCCTGCGCAAAGTATAGGGGGAATGGATCCGCCACTTCCAAACCTGCGAGGCCCCGAAGAGACCAAACGACCGACCGAGAGACGATGCCCGTGACGCCCGAGGATCAAGTCGCGTACCTGCGCTCGCTGCCGTCCGTGCGCGAGAGCTGCCACCGCGTGCTCACACTCGGGGAGTCCGACAAGCTGCCGAGCTTCACGGTGGACGCGGCCAAGCTGCCGGCGCTCGCGGACTACGTCGTGCAGGTCATCCGCGACGCGTTCCCGGCTGGGGAGGGGACCGTGCCCTTCCACTCGCGGTGCGTCCTCACTGGCGCGTCGTAGAGATGCGCAAGGGTGAAGAGCTGACGCATCGGTTTCGCTGCAGGTGGCGCCACTTTGAGACGGGCAACCCGCTCCGTGTTGAGCAGGTATGTGTTTTTCCTGCCCCCTCGCCCGGTTCAGGCTGCAGCGGCATTAACGCTGCTGATTGCCAATACTAGATGACGTCGGGGTGGACCTGTGACGCGATGGAGAAGGCACGCCGGCTCCTGGACCTGGCGCTCGTCAGCGTATTGCTGGACGCCGGTGCCGGGCCAACGTGGAAGTTCAAGGAGCCAGGCACAGAGGACTTTTACAGCCGCAGCGAGGGACTGGGTATCGCCAGTTTCCACATGTTCCTGCAGGGAGCGTTCTCAAGCGACCCGGTGAACAACCCGCATCGTGTTGACGCTGCTGCGCTGGCAAACTTGTCGGATGATGCGATCGCCAAAGCTTTTCAAGTGGTATGCAGCCGTACGACTGATGGACTCGGCACAGTTACATGGCACTAACGCTCTGTGATGTGCACTGCATGTGCTTGTAGAATGAGGAGAACCCGCTCGTGGGCTGCAGCGGACGCACGGATCTCCTCCAGGTCGGCAGTCCTACTGCAGCTGATCGTAACGGTGAGGGTCTCACATGCTGACGCCTCTGATGTGGAACAGCGCCTTGGCCGCAGCATCCAGAACTACCCCGAGTTCTTTGGTGGTGTCGACGGCTCATCGATTCGTCCCGGTTCGTAACAGCTCATAGTGTGATCTCGTCCCGGAAGTCTCAAACTGACGCCGGGTTCTTTTGGCAGGCAACATGGTTGACTATCTCTCCAAACACCAGAACGCAAGCGGCGAGATTTCCATCACGGAGCTGTGGAAGGTCGTGGTGTACGGCCTGCAGGATATTTGGCCGTCAAGCCGCACTCGCATCGGCGGGTGCAACATGGGCGACGTCTGGGAGCTCTCGTATGTAATGCGTCTGCTGCCGTAGTTGCGAGTAACGACAACCTCACGGACTGTTTGTCTTTCTTGTGTGTCAGCTATCTCCCGGAGCACGAGAAGGCGGGCAAGTTTGTCAGCTTCCACAAGCTCTCGCAATGGCTAACGTACTCGTTGATGGAGCCCTTGCAAGTACGTAGATCGACGTCACGTTCCTGCCGCTTGTCGCTGATCCCCATACCTACTTGACCTACGCTACCTTTAGGATGCTGGCTTCAAAATCACGGATCTGAAGCTCATGACGGGTGAGTCTGCCTGCACTCGGTGCTTGATTTCACTTCGCACTGCATTAACCGTCTCGTGGCCGGTGCACGCAGGACTCCCGGAGTACCGTAACGGCGGACTGCTGGTGGACTTTGGCGTGCTTGTGCCCAAGGATCCGCGCATCCTGACGGACGAATTCGATCCGAGCTCGGAGGTGATCATCGAATGGCGCGCACTGACGGTCGCGTTACTTGACAAGTTGCACGCGATCATTCTCGAGCGCCTCAACTTCACCGCCGACGCGTTCCCGCTCGTGAAGGTTCGACGCATTCAGTTTGACGACAGATATTCGCACGAGCTAACCGCCTTCTGGCGCGGCGCAGATGCTGGAGGGAGGGAGCTGGAAGGCCGGCCGTGTGATCGCCAAGGAGAAGCGTGCGGGCGGCGGCCCTCCCATCACCATCAAGAGCGACGGCACAGTCTTTTAGACCGCTACCCGGCTGTTGTCCGCCTCGCTCGAGCGCATGGGCAATGGCAGCACATCCGTGCACGCATCAGTGCGATGGGGAATAGAAGCGCCGAAGGCTGTTCCGGGCGACTCTTTGAGGTTGAACGCGTTGACGTCGAGGCGGCGTTGGCAAGCTGAAGAGACGGCAATAGCAAAGGCTTGGGGGTTGTGCATCGTGAGTACGATACTGAGTTTCTACCGTACGATATCGATCGATCACCGTGCGATACCGATCGATCACCGTGCGATACCGATTGTCTACCGTATGCTACCGACCTGCTACCGTCCGCTACTGAACTGCTACCGCGTGACACCGACTACCCACGGGATACCGCTGGCGTTTCGTGTTTCAGCCCCCCTCCCAGCGACAGCCGGAAAGCGAGCCATCGAGCCATCCATACCGCGAACAAGGGAAACCCGGCGAGTCGGAAAGGCCGCCGCCCCTCCCTGCGTCGCCGCCGCCGCCGCCGCCGCCGCCTCCAGCACCAAGCGATCGCCGGCGTTGCTCGTGCGCGCGCTCCCTCCCCTCCCCCTCTCTGTGTGTGTCGTGCCGCGCGTGCCGTCTCGTCCCGTTGCGTGTGCGTCGTCGTGTCCGCCCTAGTGCCCCAGTCGGCTTGCAAGACCGCGCGAATGGACCCGAGCATGGACCGCTCGCTGGCACCACCAGCCGGGAACGGCAGCAGCTTTGAGAGCGAGGCGTTCGCGGACGCTGGCGGTCCCGTGAAGCTCTTCGTGGGGCAGGTGCCGCGCTCAATGGACGAGCAGGACCTACGCCCCGTGCTCGAGGCGTTCGGTCCGCTCGAGGACATCGTCATCATCCGCGACAAGCTCACGGGTGCGCACCGCGGCTGTGCTTTCGCCTCGTTCTTCTCGCGTGAGGACGCCGAGAAGGCCGTCGCCGAGCTCCACAACAAGGTTACCCTCCCCCAGGTAAGTAACGGACGTCCTGGATGCGACGCGGCGTGGGCTTACTTGCGGTCGCCGACTGACTGACTGTGACGTGGCATGCGTAGGCGATCAACCCACTGCAGGTTCGCCCTGCGGAGGGGCAGGCCGGAGGTAAGCGAGTGATGGGTCCTCTACATCCGCTGACTGCCATCCCGGCACTGTGAGCTGACCCTTGCTCTCTCTCTCTCTCGCTCGCTCGCTCGCTCGCTCTCTTTCTCTCTTGTACAATGACGGCACAGCCTCGCAAGAGCACAAGCTGTTCATCGGCATGATCCCCAAGGTGGCGGACGAGGCGGCGATCCGCGCCGTGTTCGAGCCTTTCGGCGCCATCGAGGAGGTCTACATCCTGCGCCACCCGGCCACGGGCCAGAGCAAGGGCTGCGCGTTCCTCAAGTTCAAGGAGCGCAACTCTGCGCTCTCGGCCATCGACCAGGTCAACGGTGTGGTGACCATGGACCGCGGGTCGTCCCCGCTCGTCGTCAAGTTCGCCGACTCGCGGCGGCAGCGGCTCCAGCGCGCGCGCAACCTCGCGGCGGCGGCCGCGACTGCCTACTGGCAACTGCCACCCGGGTCTCTGCCCTTCCCGCAGCTCCAGCAGCTCCAGCAGCAGTACCTGCAGCAAATGCAGGCGTTCGGCGGCTCGGGGATCGGCGGCGCGTCCAACCCGACGATCAGCGCGGCAGCAGCGGCGGCGGCGGCGGCTGGCGGCGGCAGCATGCCCCCTGCCGGTCCGGGCAGCCCCACGAACTCGTTCATGTACTACAACCCGTACGCGTTCGCTGGCGCGGCGTACGGCTTCACGGGCCTGCCGAACATCGGCTTCGACGCGCAGGCGGTCGCGAATCTCGGGCTG
Source organism: Phytopythium kandeliae (assembly GCA_023338135.1). NCBI lineage: Eukaryota > Oomycota > Peronosporomycetes > Pythiales > Pythiaceae > Phytopythium > Phytopythium kandeliae. The sequence continues at coordinate 4,209 of JAADYC010000953.1, forward strand.
CAGAGCGGCGTTGGCCCCGGCTCGCCGGACGCGGCCGCCGCCGCCGCTGCCGCCGCGGTGCTGGGCAGCGGCGGGTTGGACTCGAGCGGATCCAAGGCGACGCGGTCGACGGCGCAGCTCGAGGGCCCGACGGGTGCCAATCTGTTCATCTACCACCTGCCGCACGACCTGACGGACGCCGATCTGGCGACCGCGTTCGCGCCGTTCGGCACGGTCATCAGCGCCAAGGTGTACATGGACAAGGTGACGGGCGAGAGCAAGGGCTTCGGGTTCGTGAGCTACGACAGCGCGGACGCGGCGGACGCGGCGATCGCGAGCATGAACGGCTTCCAGATCGGCTCGAAGCGGCTCAAGGTGCAGCACAAGCGCGTGCACCAGCGGCCCGAGTACATCGGCGGCGGGTCGCAGGGACTGTCCCACGAGGAGGAGCTGTACCGCCAGGCGAGCCTGGACGCGCTGCACCGCCAGCCGTCGGGCGACGACGGCGCGGACGCGGCCGCCTCGTTGGAGGACGCCGTGCAGAAGCTGCGCATCGACGTGTAGCGTGCCGCGCGCTGAGCGTGACGGCCGCGGCCGGGCCGCGCCGGCGGCGGACGACGGATCAAGTATGAGCGAGCACGAGGCGGCGACAGGCCCGAGGAGCTGGCGTGCGCGAGAGAGGAGCGGGGTCAGGGCGGACGTGCGTACTCCTTCATTTTGCATGTGGGTCCCCCTTCCTCCCCTGCTTCTGTGTAAGCTGGTGCCGTAAGTGGCGTGGCGTGAGCGTTGAGAGCGTGGCGTTGGGTCGAGTGGGGCCGGGGGCGGGGTGTAGGGGCTCGGGACGAACAGACAAGGCAATCCAAACTGCGGAGTTGCATGTGCGCGCGCCGCGAGCCGGCCAGCCCGCGTCGGCCACGCCGGTAAGCGCCTGCATTTCCTCCTCCATCGCTCACCACACCCGGCGCAATGGCCGGGCGGCGAGGGCCGTGGCGACAGGAGCCCGCCGTCACGACCACTTGGCCAGCAGCCCGAAGATGGCGTAGCCGGCGCAGAGCGCGCCGACCTTGGTCGCGTCGACAGGCCCGGCGGCGCGGCCGCCGCGCGGGAACTCCTGCGGGAGGACCTCCATGACGGCCACGTAGATGAAGGTGCCCGAGGCGAGCGCGACACAGACGCCGGCGGCCGCCGAGTCCTCGGTCGCGTCGGCCGTGACGGCCCAGCCGACGAGGATGCCAAGGATGCTCATGAAGGAGAAGACGACCATGTAGAGCGCGACGCGCGTGGCGGGCATGGCGCTCTGCACGAGTCCCGAGCCGAGCGCGAAGGCCGCGAGTCCCTTGTGTAGCACGATGGCGAGGAAGACGCCCCAGGCCGACTCGGTCTGCGCGCCGATACCGAGTCCCTCGAGCACCGAGTGGAAGGAGAGTGCGACGAAGAGCACCATGGCGACCGCGAGCGACCCGCCGTCCGCGCCGGAGCCGACGCCGCCGAGGTGCGAGTGCCCGAGATGCGCGTCGCGGCCTGCGCGGCGCTTGAGCATGACGTTGGATCCCTCGGCGACGGCCGTGGCGCCGCCCCTCCCCGTCTCCTCCTCGTCCTCGTCCTCGTCCAGGTCATCCAGGTACGTGTCATCGCTCTCGTCGGCGCCGCGCAGCTCCAGGTCGTCGTCGTCGTCGTTCCTGCTGGCGAGCGCGTAGGCGCTGCTGCTGCTGCTACCGCCGCTGTGGTGCATCTTGGCGTGCGCGGCCTGCTCGAGCAGCAGCAGCGCGAGGAAGCCCAGCGTGCAGAACATCTCGGCGTAGGGGAACGCGTAGCGCCCGCCGGCGGCCGAGGACCAACGCCGCAGCGCCGGGTTCTCCACCGCCGAGTGCAGTAGGTGGAAGAAGCCGCCGGCAAGGAACACGCCGCCGGAGAAGGCGCTCAGCACCGACAGCAGCCGTCGCACGCCCGCCGACCGCCGGCTGCGCGCCGCCAGCCGCGCCGGGATGAGCCCGCCCGTGAGCCCCACGAGCCAGATGCACACGAGCGACACGAGCTTGAACGCCGTCACGTCCTCCATGTTCCTCACGCGGGTCGGCTCGATGCCAGCACCGATTCTTTGCGGTTCAGAAGGTTGGGTGAGTGAGTGGAGTTTCAGCCAATCAGAAGGCTCACACAATCAATACTGCCAATACCAGCCGCGAAAGAGCAGCATGCGCGCCGTCGGCCTCGATTCAGGCAGCAGCGTCGCTTGTGTCGCTCACGGTCACTCCATGGTCGATCGAGCGTCCACCTTTTGCCCTTGCGCCGTGCCGCACGCGTTCCCAGGCCCCTTCGCCGAGCCCACGGGCGATGGGTATGACGCATGGGCGACTCGAGTCAGCGTACGAGGATGGGGCTGCTGCTCTTGCCCGCCTCCGCCTCCACCTCCACCTCCACCTCCGCCAGCGACTAAGTTGATACCGGAGCATGACTCCAATCGACTATGCCTCTCCTCGTGAAAGTGCCGAGGAAACCGTCGTTGGAGCCGACGCTCTGTATTGCCGCCGTCGCGGCAGGCGTGCTCCTCTTGCTGGTTCTCGAGGTCGGCGACCGCGCTGCACGCGTGGTGCGTCTTGCTTGTGCGGTATTCGTCGACCACGGCAGCTCCACAGAGGCGCGAGAGCCGCTGAACGAACTCTTTGACTGGACCTGTGGAGCACTTCTTGATCAGGTTCTTGCCGACGAGACCATGATCTCCGAATTCAACGGCGGTGCACGACCCAGGAAGACCGGTGAGCTCACAGCAGGCACGGTCGAGCTGATCGCGGCGCAGCGAGACGCGTCGAGACGTGAGCTTGCGGAAGAACGGGTCCATGAGGAACTCCAGCAGCCGGCGACCATTCTCGAACGAGAACTCGACGGTTCGGACCAGTGCTGCTACCGACAAGATCTTCTTGGTCGGTGCCGTCCTCAACAGCTCGCTGATTTTCTGCGATCGGTCGATCCGGCGCTTGATCCTGCCGTCCGATCGAACGAACCCACTTGCTCGTTGGTAGCAAGACGTCCGAAAGTGAGCCGTATCTCCCCTCTGGCTGACGCCTGCGGTCATGTCGAACCTGCCTGGATCGATCCCACAGATCCCGTCGTAGTTCTCGGCTCGTCCAGCGGTAACCTTGCGCAGCGAGATACCGTAGACCCACGACATGTCGTCCTTGTCCTCCGATGCTCCGTCCGTGCTGGTGCTGGTGCTGGTGCTGGTGCTGGTGCGCCGCCGTTTCTTCTTCCTCCACTGCCACTTCTCCCCGCGTGGCTCTCGTCGTGGGCGGCTTATCACGACTGACACGCCATACTCGTCGGTCGTGATTCCACGATGAAAGCGCTGACCGGTCTGCTCCTCGATCGAAATTCACGTTGAAGAACCGGCTCCACCAATGCTCCGATATATCGTTCCACGTCGTCCTGTTGGCGGCCTCTAGGCTCTCCCCAAGGGTCCACTGGCGTCCGTTGTAGTCAACCATGAGCGACTGATCGATGTTCTGGCTACGCAGCAGCAGCGATCGCAATTCCGTCGAGTCGACCTTGCAGTAGCTCGCCTTGAAGCCTTGCTTCGTCGGGAGAACCGAAAACGTTCGCTTTGGCGTATACTTTGGGTCGTTCGCGCTCTTCTCGTTGACTGCTTCAACGTGCTGCAAGAACTCGCAGTACGTTGGCATCAGATCGTGTGGGAACAAACTGATCTTACCGCTGCTTTCTCTTGGTATGCGCTCGCGCAACTCCATCACGATCGGATCCGCCACGCGCACATATACCGGCTCGAACGTCTCGGTGAAGACACCATCGAGGACATCCTTGGCGGCGGCTCTCACACGGCGTACTTGTCAATGACGTAGGCGCGCAGACGCTTCGCAAAGCTGCAGGAATACAAATCGCACGCGTTCTTTGCCTTGCCAACCGCCGTACACTGGAACCATCCCGCGCAGATGTGCTACGTGATCGCCATCCGGCGACCCATCCGCAGCTCATGGAAGTCAGCATCAGTACGGACGAGGCCAACGTCGGAGGTGCTCCGTCTCCAATCCACGCTCGTCACCAAGCTCAGAGGGGTGGACGGAAAGAGAGAGGGTAGAGAGAGGACATGGTTCGGATCCGACAGTTCGGATCCGCCATGCTCAACAAAGGCCGCTGCTTCGTGATCTGCCGATTGGATCAAGTGCGTGAGGATTGGATCCTCCTGCGCGAGATCCGACGTACCTGCCGAGCCATGAAGCAGATCCAAGTCGAGGCGTGACATCACGCGAATCACTACTGATGACTACGGGGGAGCATCCTGCTGTATCGTCCGAAGAGCGTGACTGAGCAGCAGACAGCACGCCACCGCACGAGCGACGCCGCAGACGAGCTCCAAGACGAGGATATCCGAGCTCCGTTGCCGGGTAACTACTTTCCGGACGCCATGGTGGATCTCGATCCTGGCATGCGATCGCTGTGAACGGCGGTCTGCCGCGCCACCGGTAAGACGCGCTGTGGACGACGCGGTAGGCAAGGGAGAAAGTCACAGCGACACCGCAAGTCGAACGAAAAGGCCGACTACCCGTTCTGGAGCCCGCGAGAAAAGGTCGTGGGGGACAAGAGGCGGTGGACGAAGGACGGGGATGCGAGCGTGAGCGTGAGCTCGAAGGAATACCGGCACTTGGCGGGGCTTCGGCGAGGGAATGCATGGGAGAAGGCTCTCCGCGCACGGTTCCAATAAGTATACAGCGATAAAATCACCGGGATGCAGTCATTCAAGACCTCGTCCTATGCGTTCTACCTCGAGCGACTGCGCTACGTGTTGACGCACCTGCAGCCATTGCTGCGGTTCTGCTGGGACCACTGCTTTGCAAAGAGGACGTTCTTCCAGAAGCGGTGCGCACAAGTGGCGGTGAACACGATCGCGATGCGCATTGTGCCGGTTCCCGACGCGCAGACACAGGTCGCTTACGGGGACTGGAGTCGACGCAGTGGCATTCGAGGACATGCTCCAAGATCTGTGAAGGGACTGCGCGAGGCGCTCGCCAGACGCGCGACGGCGGTTCTGTTGAAGGAATTCAACACGAGCAAGCTCTGCTCGACCTGTGGCCAACCGTTGTGGAAGGTGCGCTATCTCACGGACACGAGTCTCCGCGGCAAAGAGAACCACCGGCGTCGGTGCAAAGACAAGACAGTTCTCCGCGTGCATGAGAGCACGATGGAACTCCAGTGCTGCCATCGTGTGCTGCGTTGCGACACCCAGGAGTGCCGCTGCAGCCATTGAGATCGTGATGTCAACGCCGCCATCAACCTCATGCTGATCGCCGTCCACGAGCTTGCGCTGCCGTCTCCACCGGTCGCGGAACTCTTGCAGCACCCCATCGAGAACGATCACTCCGCAATTTGCCGACCGCAAGACAGCACGAAGGCTCCCTGAAGGTTCTCTCCCTGACCAAGTCAAGAACATCCCAAGACGCTCGAGTTCGGGAAAGGGGCCGCCGACGTCGTAGTCACTGCGGATGTGGATTACTGTCGCAACTGGACCTGCCCGCGAGCTTCTCTAAGAAACCGAAGGAGACCTGCTGCCGCCTTTGGCTGGCGCAGCTTCTCGAAATGCCGCTGACACTGTACGCCGCCCGACCCGACGATCTCCTGCAGCTACCGAGAAGCGTGTACCGCATTCACAAAATACCATTTTGGTATGGCGCGACGAGGGTGTGGATGCGAGGAACAGGTCCTTTCGTGTGCGGAAGTTTGTGTCCGCGTGTGCCTAGTTGCTACCAGGTGGCACGCAGATAGCCAGTAGTTTCCGGCATTGCTAGCTACTTCGGTTTGGCCTCGCGAGCGGGCCGATCACGGCTAGTAGTAATATTTTGTCCGATAATGTTGTGATGAGACGGCAATTTCGTGATCGATAGACGCGGTGGGCAGGCGAGGCACCTTCAAGCTGGAGAGGAAATCTTCCTTCGAACAACGGCATGAGCATCACAGCTCAATTGGACAGGAGTCGCAGACGTCGACTCCCGCCGGGCAGACCTGCTCCCCTCGGGTCGCTAGCGCCGACGGAACCAAGACGAGGATCGCCGCAATACGGACTGATCGAGTAGCACACATTGAGTTAGCGCTCCAGCTGGTCTTTCGATGCAGGGAGCGGGTCCTCCGACGAGGCAAGCTGCAAGGCAAGATGAGATGCGAGCTGCTGACCGATCCATGCCACTTTCGGCGAGCAGAGGCGAGCCGAAAAGCGGCTCTGCTTGACGGAGACGGAGCTCGTGGATGACTACGGGCCGTCCGGCACTATAGCGCATGCTTGCGCGGGGTCGTTGCCGCAGCAGCCGATTCGATCAATCATCTGTTGCCATCCGATTGGTCCAAAAGGATCTAATTGAAGACTAGTCCCAGTAGCAGCATACTCCGCTGGTAGTCAGCGCCGCGGACTACGTCTTCGGACACCGGCGGTGACCTCACGAGTACATCGAGCGACTTGTTGACGGCCATGACGGTCATCTTAGGCTCTACACATCGGCCATCTTAGGTTCTGCACGCTGTTGGCGGCGACACGCGCTGTGAGCATAGAGCCGAGCAGGTACGCGATGACGGAGGATGGACGCTCCGTGGTCCTATACTAGGATCAGAGGGTTCTATTTTCATTACACTGACGCGACCACCCAATCCACCGTAGACCGGACGTGACCAACAATCCCTTGGCGCCGCGACCTTGGCGCGCGAAGCGAACTGCTCGCTCCTGTTGGCTCGATCCGCGCACCGCGCATCAGAAACGCCAGTGGCGGCCAACAAGGCAGCATTTAGCTCGGTTTTCGAGATCTCCGCTCCAGGTCTGTCGATGTGATGCGCGCGGCTTCAGCAGCAGCATTCCTGACTCATTACTGCGTCGAGTTCTCGCTGACTGAGCACTCGATGCAGCTCAACGCGGAGACGCGACGCGCTTGATTGCACATTATACTTCGTCGCAGGGTTCTGGACTCTCCGATTCTAACTTGCGTCGCTCGTCGCCTCCACCTCCGCCTCTGCCTCTGCCTCTGCCTTCCCATCCGAAGATCCGACCAGCTCCGTGTGGTGCTTCACACAGTAGTTCAGCGTGCGCTCGTACCCCGGACGCTTGCACCCGTCACGGAGACAGCGCTTGCCGCCGCCGTGTGCCCAGCACAGTCCCTCCGATACGGCCACCTTGTCGCAGAGC
>JAADYC010000954.1:0-11339 GCA_023338135.1 Phytopythium kandeliae
GACGGCGAGCGCATGCTGGACGACTTCATCCTGCTCACGTTCCTGCTCGGCAACGACTTCATCCCGCACAGCCCGACCCTAGAGATCAGCGAGGACGCCATCCCGCTCCTGCTGCGTGTATACCGGCAGCTTCTCGAGACGCACGGGGGTGAATACCTGACCGAAAACGGAGAGCTGATCAACATCAAGCTGTTGCAGGAGCTGTTCCAGATCATCGGCGACCAGGAAGAGGAGATCCTCATCAACCGCGCGGCCGAAGAGAGCAAGCGCCGCCGCAATCGGCGCAGCGGCGAGCGAGCTCCCCAGTCGACCCAACATGAGATTGACGAGGCTCAAGTCGCCAATGCACTGGCCGCGCTCAATGACGACGGGGACGAGGACGACGCGCCTCCGCCGCTCTTGGACGATGACGAAGCAGAGAAGGCGCTGCTGGAGGCGCTGGAGGGCGAATTCGAGACCAAAGTGGCTCTCGAGAGGGAAGAGTCGGAGCATGAAGTGCTGATGCTGTCCGGCAGCGAGAGCTTCCAAGACACCAAGTGGGGGTACTACGAGCGCAAGTTCAAAATCCCTCGCGGCAACGGAGACGCCAATAACGCGGCGCTCGTGCAAGTCAAGCGGCACTACTTGGAGGCGCTCAAGTGGGTCCTAGCGTACTACTTCCAGGGTCCGCCGTCGTGGTCGTGGTTCTACCCGTATCACTACGCCCCAATGATCTCGGACTTGACGGACATCGAGGAGATCGCGGACTCGGTCGTCTTCCAGAACGACCCCGAGACCGACGGGCCACTGCTCCCGTTCGAGCAGCTCATGTCCAACCTGCCGTCAACGAGCGCGCACCTTGTCCCGGAGCCTTATCGCTTCCTTATGGTGTCGCCGCTGTCCCCAATCAAGCACTTCTACCCCGAGAAGTTCGAGATCGACATGGAAGGCAAGCGCAACGCGTGGGAAGGCGTCAACTTACTGCCGTTCATTGATGTCGCGCTTCTGAAGCAAGCGATCGCACAGTACTGCCCGAACTCGCGGCTCACGCAGGCGGAGCTGAAGCGCAACCGTCTCCAGTGGCTGCCGCTCCGCATCGTCCGAGATATGAATGCCGTGGAAACCCTTCGTTCCACCCTCCCTGGCGTCAACGGGTTCCCCGACATCCCGTTCTGCAACACGCGCGTAGAGCCGTTCACTCTGCCGAAGATTTCGGTGCACGGCGGCCAGTTCCAGAGTCGCCTGATGGACGGCGTCATCCTCCCGTTGGCCGGCTTTCCGTCGTTGTACACCCTCGAGCTCGAAGCCACTCGGATCGCGAGCGTGGGCTTGAACTGCTTCGGGATGGCGTCGCGGAAGGACTCGATGATCCTCCAGCTGCCGCCGGCAGGAGACTCGAATGGGGCAAATCCTCAGGAGTTGCTGGGGACGACAATCCTCGCGAACTGGCCCAACTTGCACGAGAGCCTCGTCGTTGGGGTGAGCACACTCTCGGGCGAGTACCGCCTGAGCGGCGGGCGTGAAGGGCAGGTTGTGTTCAAGTCGTACGACCCGGAGCAGAAGACAGCGTGGGCTTACTACGCGCAGACGGAGGTGGTCAAGTTCCTGTCGGGACGCGGGACACCCGGTAGCGGCGGGATCGATCTTGGAAGGACTGGCATCTCGACCGTGCTGCATGTTCTGCCGCTGCAGGGCATGGTATCGAACCCGCTCACTGGCGCGATCGAGAAGAAGTTCGGCGAGGTCGAGGCGATGGCCCCGTTCCAACTCGCGGTCATCAATCACAAGCTCTTCGACGCTCGCTTCCAGGAGACGGGCAAGCAGCCGTTGGCTGAGCGATTCCCAGTCGACTCGACCGCGCTGATCACTCGCGGGCAGTGGCTCGGGTGCACCGCGGTCGTGAAGGAGCACGACGACGCGAGGAGCCAAGTGACTGTCCACGTCAACACGATCGACAAAGAGCCGCCGTTTGGCTACGTCATCGCGACGCAGATCACCGACAAGTACTATCCTGGGTATCTTGTGGCCCAGAAGCTCGGGATCTCGGCGTCGACGCTCGGGACGCTGGCCGGGAGTGTCATCGTGAAGCCAGGTGACTACGAGATTGGCCTCAACTTCCGCTTCCGGAAGGAACTGCTGCTCCCAGGCTACTGTCGGCTCGTGGACAAGTCGTCGCAGTCTTCACGCGGCGCTCCGAGTCCCAGCGCGCCTGCCGGTGACGAGAACGTGTGGCGCAAGGGCGATATTGTGAAGATCGTAGGCAGCAGCGACAGTAGCAGCGGCGCAGCAGAGCGCCAGCCGCGGAGCGGGAGTGACGCAAGCAGCACGGCATGGGAGTACACGGAGCGCGCCATGCAGGTGATCGCCGCCTACCGGAAGGAGTTCCCGGAAGTCGTGGCCAACTTGAGCCGACTGCCGTACGCTCGGAGCTACCGCGGCAGCGACGTGTTCGGCGTGAGCGACGCCAAGAAGGTCGAGGTCAAGGCCGAGCTGATGAAGCAGTGGATCGAGGGACAGAAGCTCGGCAAGAAGGAGCACTCGAAGCACATCCCGATCTCGTCGCAGTACCTGAGTCTGAACGCCATCCGCGCGATCGAAGCAGCCGGGAGCCTGCGCGCCAAGGAGCGCGAGAAGGCCGCCAAGAAGCTCCAGACGCAGCCCGTGGCGGCGTCGCTCGCGCCCGTGGCTTTGTTCCGCCCCAACCCGCTGGTGAACCAGGACCTGACGGGCCGCGAGGTGTCTGCGCGTGCGTCGATGAACCCTGGCGCGCCGCTGCTGGGCGACCGCGTGATCAACATTAGCGCGCGCGGCGTGCCGTTCGGCCACCGCGGAACGGTCGTCGCCACTCATGTGAGCAGCAAGTGCGTCGAGGTGCTCTTCGACGAGGGCTTCACGGGCGGCGAGGCGCTCTACGGCAGCATGAGTCTGGACCGCGGCAAGATCGTGCCATGGAACACGCTGCTGTGCGTGTCGACGCCGCCGGGGGGTCGCCAGCGGCGCAGTGACCATCGACAGCACAGTGCCAATAGCAGCAGTAGCCAAGCAAGGGCAGCAGGCGCGAGGAGGCACGGAACGGACAGCATGCAAGCTAGAGCGTCGTCCACACCGAAGGCGCTGCTCCAGCCGTCGATGGTCATTGGTAGGAAGGTGATGCCCCCCAAGCAGCAGCCGGTTGCGTCGGCGTCGGCATCAGCATCGGCGTCGGCGTCGGCGACTGTCGCGCCGCCTCCACCGGTCCCGAGCTCGCTCCCGGCGCCGCCCGACCCGGAGAAGATCCAAATGCTCATCAGCAAGTGGAGCCACCACGGGCAAGCCGGGGCGGCCGTCGAGTCCGCGAACACGGGGGAAGAGAAACCCGCGAGCGCGAGTGGAGACGCGATCGCGCCGTCCGTCGCCGCGTTCTTCTCGGCCGCCGAGGCAGCGCCGAACCCGACGAGCAAGGCCAGCAAGGCGCCAGTCGCGCCGTCGCCGCCGCCGCCGCCGCCGGCGCTCGACTTGCTCAACTTGTTCCCGCACAATTACCAGCCGCAGGCCGCCACGAACGCCTCAGTCCTCGCTCCCCCGCTGCCGCACGGGTATCCCGCGTACACGCCTCCCCCCGGCGCGTACTACACCGGCCTCCCGCCGCCGCCGCCGGTGTTCCACGGCCACCCGGCGACGCCGTTCGTCCGCCCAGACGGATCGCTGCCGCCGCCGTTCGTTCCGACGCAGTACGCCGCTCCGCCGCTGCCGCCGCCATCGGTGGACACGGCGGAGTTCCCGTCGTTGTCCGAGGCGGCGAGCGGCAAGAGCAAGAGCAAGAAGGCGGCGCGGGCCACGGAGACGAGTCCGCCGCCACCGGCAGGCGCGCAGAATAGCCAGGCGAGCCAGCGCCACGCCGGCGGGCGAGCGAGCGCCGCGAAGAGCAAGGCCGCCGCGGCAACGAGCCGCGCGGTCGCAGGAGGCGCCAAGTGGGTGCCCAAGGCGACGACCGAGAAGCCCAAGACGCCGACGCTGCTCATGCCGGCGCAGCTGGTCAAGCACCAGCAGAAGCAGCTCCAGTCGCAGCAGCAGTAGAGGACCGGAGGCGAGGCGGCCTGAACGATCAGCGCGCTATAATTACCCGCGCGGGACGCTCCGACCCAGCGCTCGCGTCGTGAATGGAGCCAACGATTCGCCGCCGAGCGGCCTCGCCTTCTGAGCGGACGGACGGATCCTCCTCGGACGTCCAATGCGCTGGCTGGCTGACGGTGCACGTCTGATGGCCGAGCGCAGGCAGGACAGGCAGGCTCACAAGCGGACTCGGCACGTCCGAGAGGGACCGCTGGCGGGCTCGACGGTCGCGCGAGCGCCATGAAGACGCAGGCGTCCGCGCTGTCGCTGTCGCTGGGCCACGGTGCGTCCTCCTCGCCTCCGCTCTCTCGTCGACTGGTCCGCCGGGCTGGAAGCGCCTTGCGCCGCCGCTGACGCCCGCCCGCCCGTCCGAACTCGCAGACGCGTTCCCGTGCGGCGCGGCGCTGCAGGCCGCGCGTAGCCCTCGGCTGTCGGCGCGCGGGCCCTCGGCGGACAACGATAACAACGAGGGCGTGGAGGCGATCCAGGGCGTGGACGTGCCGCCGCGCCTCGTGTCGTCGCCGACGTCGATGGGCAAGGGGACGGACCTGGCGCGGCGCTCGCAGCAGCGCGTGGCCGACCGCAAGCGCTCGGAGCTCGAGCGCCGCGAGGAGGAGGAGCAGCGCCGCCGCACGCGCTCGGAGCGCGACCAGCTCGAGCGCGACCGCGCCGCGCGCGTCAAGCTGCGCCGCCGCGCGGAGATCTACGCGCTCAACGCGATCCTGCGCGAGCTGCAGCAGCGCAAGATCGCCGCGTACATGGACGCTCGGCGCGCGCAGCAGCAGCAGCAGGAGCAGCCGCTGCAAGCAGGCGGCGCGGGCATCGGCGTGTGAGCGCAGCGAGAGATATCAGCGTTCATATACCAGGTCCGCGCCGCCCCATCCATCCTCGCCGCCGACACCTGCCGCCCGAGCTTGGCATTGACGGTCCACCTCACATTTCAGATGTCAGATACAGCGTGCGCCTCACCGCGTGAGGTCGGTCCACGCCCCTGGGCTTCACAATGCGCCAAGTGCATCATGTGCGGCAAGAGTATCTATTGTGAAGGGAACTAGAAAGCGGTGTTTGTAAGTGTCTGCACACAATCACTATCCGATTGTGCCGAATATATAAGGTAGGAGGTGTTTGAAGCGGGAAGACCTTTTTGATACCCCCCCGTCTGCGCATAGGGTTGGCTGGCCGCTCGTCGTCTACAGCGTCCTGGTGAACCCATGGCGAGACCCGCTGGCGGCGCTCGTGAGTCGCGCCAATGGCCACTGCGCCGCCTGCGCGAGTCCGCCGGCGCCATGGCGTCGACCTCATTCACGCATTTCCCCTCTGCGACGCACTCGGGCAGCCAGGCAGGAGCCAGCCGAGGAACCGACCGATCAGTAGCCAGCGAGCAGCGAGCAGCTAACAGCCAGCGAGGATGCCGGCCGCGACGAGCACGGAGGTGCAGAAGAAGGTGGACGCGAGCGGCGTGGCCGTCGGCCGCTGGGACGTCGGGCTCTGCGGCTGCTTCACGCACTGCGTGCCCAACTGCCTCATGGTCTGGTGCCTGCCGTGCGTGTCGCTCGCGCAGATCTCGTCGCGCCTGGGCGTCGCGCGCTTCGGCCACGTGCTCGCGCTCTCGCTGCTCGGCGTCGTACTGCTGGCGGCGCTCGGCGGTATCAGCAGCTACCTCGTGCTCGAGCACGCCCAGGAGGTGAGCGAGACCGGCACGACCGACTTGTCGACCGTGCAGGGACTCTCGACCTCGGTCTACGTCGTGCAGCTGCTGGCCGACCTCGTCGGCCTCTGCCTCTTCGTCCTCGTCTGGCACCTGCGCGCCAAGACGCGCGAGCGCTTCGACATCCCCGGCAGCTGCTGCGGAGACTGCCTCGCTGTCTGCTGCTGCTGGGCCTGCGCCACGGCGCAGATGGCCACGCACATCAAGAGCTACAAGCCCGGCAGCTGTGCCTTCGGACCCGTCGACACGCTCCCGCCGTACAGCAAGTAGACTCGCGAGCGAGCGGCAGTAGGCCTCGAGGCTCCCACCACTTGCATACTGCGTCGAAATGGAGCCAAACGTCGTCACGATCGATGGCTCGCGTCGCGCCGGACGGACCGCCATCCACCCGTCCGTGGCGACGCTTTGGCGCGTGTCAGTCCATCCTCGAGCCGAGCCAAAGATCGCGCGCGCGCCTCGACCGACTCGAGTGCGCCGCACCGCCGCTCGCATGCCAGTCGGCCAGTCGCCAAAGATCCCTCCATCTCTCGGACCTCACGCGCTTAACGACGAGTGTGGCCGCCCACGCATTGCTCTACTCGACGATGGCGAGGAAGAACAAGCGCGGCAGCGGCAGCGGCAAGCCGGCGCCAGAACCAACAGGCACGGTGGCCCCGGCGGATCCAGCGCAGCAGCGGCTACTGCCGGCCTCGCCGAGCCCGCCGGGCCCGCCCAAGGTGCCTCCGCCGCCCCGCCAGTTTGCCTACGCGGACGAGTCCTTCGGGCCGCCGCTCGGACCGCCCGTCGATGCCAGCGGCATCGTCGTGGGCCAGTGGGCCGTCGGTCTGTGCGCGTGCTGGCGCCACTGCGTACCCAACGGACTCTCCGCGGTGCTGCTGCCGTGTGTGTCGCTCGCACAGATCACCTCACGCCTGGGCATCGCGCGCTTCGGCAACGCCATGGGCTTCTTCCTCTCGCTCTCGCTCATCGTCGCCGTCTGCGCGGCCGTCAGCGGCGCGATCGACGCCGACCGACTGGTTGCCATGCTGGACGACAGCGCCGACGCCGGCGACGGCCATGGCGACGGCGACTGGCTGCTCAACGCGACCGACCGCGAGCAGGACGAGCTCCCGTCGCTGAGCCCCGGCGGTCTCATCCTCGTGGAAATACTGCAATTGCTGCAGAGCGCGGCGAGCGTCGTGGTCTTCCTGTCGACGTGGCAGCTGCGCGCCAACGTCCGCGAGCGCTTCCTCATCCCCGGCGGCGCCCTTGACGACTGCTGCGCCGTCTTCTGGCTCCCGAGCTGCGCCATCGCGCAGATGGCGACGCACATCAAGAGCTACCGGCCGGGTTTGTGCGACTTGGGACCCGTCGACACGCTACCCCCGTACGACTACGGCAAGGGTGGCGACGGAGAGACTGTGACTGCAACCAAGGCTGCGGACGTCGAGCAGCCCAGCGGTGCGTACCAGCGGTACGCAGCGGAGCGCGACGGGAAGAGCGAGCGCGAGGACGAGCGCGAGGACGAGCGCGAGGACGAGGAGAGCAAGAGCAAGCGCTACGTGTGACGGCGGGAGCAGCGGAGCACATATAGTCCGGTTTAAGTGGGTCAATATGGAAGATCGCGCCTCGGCGAAACAGTGCAAGATGCATCACGCACTTCTTGATTCGGAATATCAAAATGTGTCTCGCTCTGGAATAGATGATGCAAATTGAAGTGAACGCACTGCAAGCTGACAAAATCGAATTCAGTTAAACCGGACTATAGCTCACAACCCGATCAGTTAGTTGTCCGCTCGCTGCCGGCGCGGCACATTCGCCCCGAGCACTGCACGCTACCGCAACGGACCTCTTTCGTCGCCATCTACGCCTCAGCGTCTCCTGTACAGCTGCTATCCACCGCTGCGAGCGCTCTGAGCCGCCTACTGCCATGGGATACGAAATCGCGGTCCAGATCGAGCAGCTCGTCCTCGAGGAGACCAATGCGGACCATTCAGATCCGACGAGCTCGAGTCGGATCGATCGTGACGCCGTCGGCTCGACGCGACAGTTACGCATGCCAACATGCGCTGATTCTGCTGTCACTCCTCTGCTAAAACGAGAGAGCCAATCTCTCCAGCTCGCATGGGGTGGAAACGCCGCCGATGAGATGGCTCTCCGCAGCTCCAGGTCCCGCGGAGGCCAACGCGACAGACTGCAGACGATCCGAGCCTGCCAGCGCCGGCAGCGGAGAGGAAAAGCAACGGAAACAGTCGTCGATGTGACTGGGAAGATGTGGCGACGACGCCGAGAAGATGGTTGGTCGGCAGCAGCAGAATGTGCCACTCGATTTGGTCGGTAGCGATGGGGATGGGACCGAGTTTGGCGGTGAATCCAGCGACGCGCCTGTTCAAGTCCATGGCCGCGACGACTGCCACGGATGTGAGAGCAGTCACAACGATCTGGACGACGAGGTCGATCAGAGCAACTGCAGTGTCGTACAGAGCGAGCTGGGTCTTCTGTACACCGTTCTCGCGGCGCTGGGAGTGGAGAACCGCGTGCAGGCGGCGCTGGTCGGCCAGCTCTAGACCGAGAGCTGTCAGTTGTGCGCCGAGGTGGCTCATCGCGCGCGGTCAAGCGTGCTGATCACCTCCATATCGACAATCGCCACGGCAATCACGCTAGCCACCGTGAGGCTGGAGGAGAGGCTAGTCGGGAGCTTGAAGACGACTCTCGACTATGTGATCGGCTCGGAGAGGAGGCAAACCGAGTCGATGAGAGAGGGAGAGAGAGCAACTATCTGTTGCCTATCAGCGGACATGATGTGTCCAGATAGCGCACTCGTGGCCTGAGAGGATCGCATCTTCGAGTTGTTCGAGCAGGTGATCCAGGCGGAGCTCTGCCGCCTCCTGTCGGCCAGACCCGGCGCTATCTCGAGCGCCCAGTCGACGTGTAGCCGCACCGACGGCCCTGACCAGTGCAGCGCGTTGCTGTACGTCCATCGGTCCGCCGCGCAAGTCGGGAGCGAGGCGAGGCGAGGCGAGGCGCGTCATGAGTCATGACTGGATTGTGAGATTGTGGGTGAAGTGGGAGCTGCTGGATGGGTCTGCATGGCTACAGTCTGGTTTTCCACCAATCGCAGCTGCTTTTCTGAATTTTTGGCTAATGAGAGTGCGACGAAGGGTCGTTGTTCCATGAACGATACGCACAAAATGTGTAATGCCACTCCCACTTTATCCCTTCATTTCCTATACCCCGCGCCAAGCGCTCCAGTACCCAGCACCACCGCTATCTACCATTCCCTCTATACACACATACCCTTGGACCTTGCCTGTCTTTCCGTCCAAAACTGAATAGACAGCGGCGCCTCCTCTTCTTGTCTGCAGGTCTGCTTGCTCTCCGGCGCTATCCCTCACGATTCAGCTCCGCCCCCTCGCCATCGCGCCTTCTTCCTGCCGCCGTTGCCGCCGCCGCCTCCGCCCATGCCGGAGCACCACAAGAAGGGCGGCGCGCTGCTGCCGCTCGTGGCGGCGCCTGGGCGCGCCAAGAAGCCGCTGGCGCTGCGCCGCAGCGGCTCCCACGGCCGCTCGGCCGCGCACCACCACACGCCGCGGCACGCGCGTTCGTTCCCGTCTCACGACGCGAGCCCGGACGCGGACGCGGACGCGCTGGACGTGGAGGAGGGCGAGGACATGGAGGATGACGAGGACGCCGGGACCGCCGCGGACGGGTCGTCGGCCGTGCGGACGCCGCGCGCGTCGCCCAGGAGCAAGCCGAAGAAAGGCCGGAGCGCGCCGCCCAAGAGCTGGAACCTCCTCTGGGTGCTCTTTGCGGGCTCCTTCCTCATCTGCGTGACGTGCCTGGGCACGCTCATGTACATGGTGACGCAGCAGGGCGGGCTCGCGAACGGAGCCGTGGACGGCGGGCCGCGCGGAGGGCTGTTCGCGGCCTGGCGCGACGGCCAGGTGCTCGCTCGGCTGCAGACGCTGTCGTCGTCGCTCTTCTCGTCGGCGCGCGCGGCGTCGCAGGCCGCGCGGTCGCAGCGCGCGCGGCGCGAGCTGGCCGACCTGGGCGATTACGAGTGCGTCGGCTGGCGGCAGACGCTCAACTGCACGCCGTCTGGCACACGCGAGTTCGCGACGGACCGCAACTGCTCGGAGCCCGTGCCGAACGGCGTGTCGGGCTACTGCGAGGTGCGCAACCCGCGCACGGGCGAGACGCAGCACGTGCTCGAGATGCACTGCGACTCGCTGCGCCCGGGCGTGACGTTCCGCTGCGACATGTTCCAGTCGCTGCTCAGCTACAGCATCCTCTCGACCGACTACGAGCACGACCCGAACGCGACGTTCGCGCGCAACCGCGAGGACTTTCGGCGCGCCAACGGACTCGCCGACACGCCGCCGCCCGTCGGCGCCGACGGCTTCCGCAACGAGAGCGTCGGCCAGCTCGAGCTCTCGTTCGACCGCGGCCTCGTGTTCGTCATCTACGAGAAGCTGCTGCTCGGCGCGTACGTGAGCGTGCGCTCGCTGCGCGCCATGGGCTGCACGCTGCCCATCGAGATGTGGTACATGGCGAGCGAGACGGACGTGCGCCACCCGCTGCTGCGGCTGCTCGTCGACGACTACGGCGTCTTCCTGCGCGAGATCCGCGACCCGCGCGCCACGCACTTCTACACCAAGCTGCACGCCATCTTCTACAGCGCGTTCGATAAGGTGCTGCTGCTGGACGCCGACAACTTCGCCGTGCGCGACCCCAACTACCTGTTCGACACACCCGAGTTCCGCGATACGGGCGCGCTCTTCTGGCCGGACTTTTGGAAACCCGGCAACACGATCTTCAACATCCACGAGCGCTCGTTCGTCTGGACGCTCTTCGGCCTCGACTACGTCGACATGTTCGAGCAGGAGAGCGGGCAGGTGCTCATCGACCGCGCGCGCCACCAGCGAGCGCTCAACACGCTCATGTACTACGGCTTCTCGCAGGAGCCGCGCGTGCACGAGGAGCTGCGCGTCGTCTGGGGCGACAAGGACCTCTTCCGCTTCGCCTGGATGAAGAACGACGCGCCGTTCTACATGGCAGCGCGCCCGCCCGGCTCGGCCGGCACCAAGCACCCGGACTACGACCTCTTTTGCGGCGTCACCATGGTGCAGCACGACCCGAGCGGCCGCGTCGTCTTCCTGCACCGCAACACGGAGAAGCTCACACACATGAACGACCGCCTGCTCTGGACGCACATCCAGCAGTTCAAGCGCACGTCCGACGTCGCTGACTACTACGTGCGCGGCGCCAACGGCGGCAAGGTCTTTCCGCAGTTCAAGCGCTGCTTCGGCAAGGACGTGCACTACGAGAAGCTCTTCACGCTCAAGCCCATGAGCGCCTTCCCCTTCGAGAACCTCGAGGCCGACCTGCTGCGCTACGCCAAGGATGGCGCTGCCTTCCTCGCGCTCGCCACGGGCGACGACAAGGCCGCGGACGACCAGGTGTGAGCGACCGAGCGAGCGACCGAGCGACCGAGCGACTGAGCGACTGAGCGACCGAGCGACCACGCTTGGTCCGATGGGAGCGCGATTGGTCCTCGATTTGGTCCTCGATTTGGTCCCGA
>JAADYC010000955.1:0-11327 GCA_023338135.1 Phytopythium kandeliae
AGAGGCCGTCGTGGGATGCGGATGCGGATGCGAATGGGCGATCGATACAGGCTCTGAAGGCGCTGGCGGAGAGGGAGTCATTGACTGAGCCGGATTTGATGGCGTGTCCGCCATGACGGAGGCCCCCGCTTCAGCAGTCAGCGATGGGAGCGTGTGATCGCTCATACCGGATTCTGCAGATACCGGCGCTGGTGCCGCTCCTGCTTCTGGTGGAGAAACTGCAGAGGGCTGCGGCGGCATTGGAGTCGTGTCCATCACGCAATCAGCTTCGGAGGCGGCAGCGGCAGTGGTGGCAGCGGTAGCAGCGACAGCAGCGGCAGCAGGCGCGTCCCCCTGCTGGTCCATGCCGGTTGCTTCGGCTGGCTCGATGCCGCCCAGTCAATTTGCTGGCGCCGTGTTGCAGTGATCGTTCTCCAAGAAAGTGTAACCGAGGGTACGTAATAACCAGGCGGTACGAGTCGCACCGGTTCGCAAACCGGTATGCAACCACCTCCGGAAGAAATGTCTCAGCAAGATCTTTCGTGTCAAACAAAAATGACAAACGAGCTCGGATGCGGCCGTTAGTCGTCGTTGCAGACAGCGCCAGTGTCGGCTGCGGTGCTGCTATTCACGACTGCCAATGCGAACGGTCATGATGCCGAAGCCTGCAGCCACGCCACAGCAGAGTTGATGTCTTGAAGAAGCGTGGCGCTGTCCGCGGAGGAGTTGTGCATGCCCGCATCGTGTTGAATCGCATCAGCATCCAAGATACGTAATCAAGAGCGTCAACCCGTACCCTACAGCATCATCCTGCCGCTTTTGACCAATCCCTTCGTGCTAATCATATACTCTCCGCCAATCATATGCATGGACGCACTCGATTGGCGCAACCTGTCCGACCTGTCCGACCAGATTCGTGCCGATAAACCGATCTCCTTTGACAAGTACCGGTTTTTGCTCAAACTTGAGAACCAACTCACACCGCGAATGAGGCGGCTCGCCAACTTCACTTTCGCTTTCTCCCCGGATCGCAAGCACCAGCTCCTTCTCCCTCGCCTCTCCGGTCCCCTCCGCGCGTCCTCCGCAGCAGCAGCAGTCATGGCGTTCGACCTGCCCAAGCTCACGTACGACTACAACGCGCTGGAGCCCTTCGTGGACACCACGACGATGAACATCCACCACACGAAGCACCACCAGGCGTACGTGAACAACATCAACAACTACATCGGCTCGGTACGCCTCGTCGCACAGATGTGTTCGCTCTCCTCTCTCTCTCTCTCTTTTTCTCTCTCGCGCGCAATACCTTTCACAGTTCGGCGCGCTCACACCGCTCTGTGTCTGCTGCGCGCTTTGGCAGGAGAAGGGCACTGCGCTCCAGGGCAAGTCGATCCTCGAGGTGGTCCAGTCGGCCACCGAGGCGCCCGTGCGCAACAACGGCGGCGGCCACTACAACCACTCGTGCGTCCTCGTTGGGCCTCCCCCTTGTCCCTGTGCTGCGTCGGCTGACACCCGCGTGCTGCGTGGCTGCGCAGGCTCTTCTGGACGTGGATGGCGACGCCCGGCTCGACCAACACGGCCCCGCACGGCGCGCTCAAGGCGCGCATCGAGGCGGACTTCGGCTCGGTGGACCAGATGAAGGAGAAGTTCAACGCCGCGGCGTCGACCCGCTTCGGCTCGGGCTGGGCCTGGCTCGGCGTCAAGGCGGACGGCTCGCTCGGCATCACGTCGACGCCCAACCAGGACAACCCGCTCATGCCGCACGTGGAGGACCCGATGATCCCGATCCTCGGTCTCGACGTGTGGGAGCACGCGTACTACCTCAAGTACCAGAACCGCCGCCCCGAGTACATCTCGGCGTTCTGGAACGTGGCCAACTGGGACAAGGTCGTCGAGTACTACGACGAGTTCGCGTCCAAGCAGAAGGCCGTCGAGATCTGAAGCCAGAAGTCTCCGGCCGGCGCCTCGCGGTCCCTTCTCTAGGGCGTCCGCGGCGTTCGGTCGCCGGCCGGCCGAGTGTCTGTGTGTGTAGCCTTGCGACTATCGTGCAGCCAGCCTGCCTACCTCCGAGAGAAAATGAGACCGGCCAGCCGGCCAGTCGGTCGGCGTGGCCGTTGAGCTCTCCCGCATTGCCGTCGCGCTGCTTCCCTCCTCCGCAATGCACGCGCGGGTCTCTCGCTCGGCCCCTCGCCCAGCCGTCGGCCGCCGCGCGTGCACGAGCAGTCCGTGGCTGCCGGTCGCTACTCGCTGTCGGTCTCCAATTTGGGCAGCGCGAAGGTCAGCGGCGTGACGCGCAGCTCGCCAGCGTCGTCGCGGCCTGCGCGCACAAGGCGCGGTCGCCCGCCCGCCTGCGTGAGCCTCCCCGTCCTTCCTCCTCGCCCTTCCTCCGGCCCGCGGGCCCGCGCGACATACTCACGGCGACCGCCGAGTGGCGGCCGTGCAGCGTCACGAAGGCGCTCGCTCGCTGCTCCGGCGCCGCGTCCAGCCCGAGCCGCGCCATGTCGTCGCCTGCGAGGTCGACCCAGGCCGTCCGCGCGCCGAGCTCTACGCGCCGTCCGTCTGTCAGTCAGGCTGTCTGCCTAGCCATCGACCCCCACCGCCCGCCGGCCCACCTTTGACGACGCGCGTGGCCGCGGCGACGACCTCGAGCTGCCGCTCGAGCACGCCGTGCCTGGCCACGGCGGCCGCCAGCTGTCCGTCTGCGTCCTGCTCGGGCGGCAGCGCGGGCTCGCCCGCCTCGCTCTCGGCCCGCGAACGGCTCGTCGACGCGCCGCTCGCAGGCCGAGAGGGCCTACTGCTCGCGGGACGAGACGCCGGCCGGGATGCCGACGTCGACGCGCCGCTCGCGGGCCGAGAGCCCGGCTGCTTGCCACGCCGCGCGGCCACGTCGACGCCCCGCGCGGCCAGCAGCCGGCGAGACGCGTCCAGCTCGACGCCCAGCTGCACGGTCTTGTGTCTGCAGGCGTCGTCGAGGTCCTTGAGGCACGCGGCGCGCACGAAGCTCAGCAGCACGGCGTTGGCCACGTTGGCGTTGAACATGCGCGCGGGGGTCGCCTCTGCCGGCCGTGCGCGAGCGGCGTCAGTCCCCAACAGACCGGTCGACAGACAGGCAGCACAGGCAGGCAGGCGCTCATTCTCTCTCTCTCTCTCTCTCTGCGGACACGCACCGAAGCCGTAGGTGACGTGGAAGAAGGGTGCGCATGGCGGCGACGGCGGAGCCATGCCTGCGGCTGATCGGTCGGTCGATCGGTCGGTCGGCTTCAAGGTCGAGAGATGCGAGAGCGTCCGTTCACGGCGTCGGGCCGAACAGGTGCCCGCTATTATCATATTTGGCAGGTCAGTACTCGCCTCACTCTGTTACTCCGCCCCATCAACTCTGTCGGCGCAGTCGATTCGAGAGGATGCGTGCCAAGCCATAATCGCCAGCGACGGACCGACCGTCTTCCCTCCTCGGCCTCCTCCCGCGCGGACGGCGCCATGGCCACGGCGCTGCGCTCCGCCTCGCGGCTGCTGCGCCGCGGCCCGCGGCTCGCGCAGTTCCGCGCGCTGTCGGCGGCCGCCACGCCTCCATCTCCTCCTCCTCCTAGCTCCTTCGAGCCCGTGGGGTCCGCGCGACCGGTCGCGGCGCGGGACTTCTCCTTCAGTGGCAGCGGCTTCCTATTGTCGTTCCACCTCGGCGCGGCCGGCGAGCTGCAGCGCGCGGGCGCCATCGGGCCAGCGTCCCGGTTCGCCGGCGCGTCGGGCGGTGCGATCGCGGCGCTGACGCTGGCGGCTGGCGTGGACGTGGCGCAGATCCAGGGTGAGGTCACGCGCATGGCGGCGCTGTGCCGCGCGCACGGCACGCTCTGGAAGCTCGAGGAGCGGCTGCGCGCCGTCTTCGCGCTGCGCTTCGCCGACGTGGCCGTCGACGCGCTCGAGCGCCGCCTGAGCGTCGCCACGCACAAGCTCTGGCCCGAGCGCCTCGCCGTGCTCGCCGACCGCTTCGCCTCGCCCGAGGACCTGCGCGACGCCGTCATCGCGTCCTGCTTCGTCCCCTTCTACCTTGCGCCGCGCGCCACGGCGCTCTTCCGCGGCGAGCGCCACGTCGACGGCGGCCTCCTCACGCTCGTGCCCGAGCTGCCCGGCTACGTCAAGGTCTGCGCCTTCCCGGCCGCGGCGCTGCGCCGGCCCGACTACGAGATCAGCCCGTCCGTGGACCCGCAGTTCCCCTACTCGGTTCTGCAGCTCGCGCGCTTCGCGCTCTACCCGCCCGAGCCGCGCGTGCTCGACGAGCTCTTCGAGCTCGGCGCCAAGTGCGCGCGGCTGTGGCTCGAGCAGCAGCAGCAGCAGCAGCAGCAGCAGCCGCAGCAGACTGTGGCTCGCGCCGACGCGTAGCCAAGGCGGCGGCGCCTCGACAATGCTCAGCGGCGCCGGCGCGCGCGCCACGTACACGCCCAAGTGCATATTCATTGGCCTCTTCCCTGTGTGTACGCTCGCTCGCACGAACTCGTCGACCGCTCTGCTCGGCCCACGACCAATCAATCACTCGACCGCTCTCGAGTTCTCGTCGTCGGACGAGCTACCCGACGACGACGAGCCGGACGAACTCGACGACGACGACGACGACGACGACGAAGACGACGAAGACGATGACGAGCTCTCGTCGTCGCTCGACGAGCTGCTCGAGCTCGATGCGCTCGACTTGCGGCCAGGCTCCGCACTCGCCGGCGCGGCCGAGGCGTCTGTGAGCGGCGAGGTCGCCGCGCTCGCTGGCGTCTTCCGGCTCCGAGACTGCGCCGACGCCCCTAATTTGCTGCTGGTCCTTGACGCGGCTGCGGGACGAGCTGGTGCTGGAGCTGTTGCTGTGGCGGCAGTGACTACAGCTGCCGACGCAGTTGCAGCGGTGGGCGGGGCCGGCGGCGCGCCGCTCGCGCTCCCATTCGCCTTGGCGGGAGTCCCTGCCAGCGCGTTCGCCTTCTTGGCCGACCGCCTCGAAGCAGTCTTCTTGCCTGGCGTGCTCGCGCTGGCGCCCGCCGTGCTACCGGCGCCACTGCTACTGGCTGCCGCCGCCGCCGCCGCCGCCGCCTCGGGCTTCTTGCGGCTGTTGCGCTTCCTCGCCGTCTGGTCGCTAGAGCGGGCGAGCCCGCCCATGGCACCCGAGCGAGCCGTCTCGGCCGCTTTCGACAGCGCCTCGAGCATCTTGCGCTTCTTCTCGGGCGGCTGCGCGGCCTCCAGCGCTCTGCGTGCAACAGCCAAGACCGCTGGTCAGTGCAACGTGAATCGCGCGACGGTCGCCGCCGAGCGCGTACGCCTCCTCGCTTCTGCGCTTCTCGTCCCGCTGCCGCGCGCGCTCGGCCGAGCGGCGTGCCTTCGCTAGCTGCCCTCGCTCCCACTCGTCCATGGCCTTGTCCACCAGCGGGAGCCGCTGCGGGTTAATCTGCGAGGCACGCGCAGCGTCCGCAGCCGGCCAGCCACCCAGTCGCTCGCTCCGTCAGTCCTTCCGTCCGCTCGTCCGGCCGTCCGGCCGTCGCCAAGCCCAAGGCCCGGGGCTCGGCGCGAGCGCCACGTACCAATAGGTTATGGCAATAAATATACTGCTCCGGGGCCGTGCCGAACGCGCAGCCGGCCGTGAACAGCGCCGGCAGCTTGGCCAAGTACGCGGGGTACGCGTACTCGCCGACGCCCGTCGGCTCCTCCATCATGGCGTCCGCGAGCCCCTTCGCGCGCTCCTCGCGCGCCTCGTGGAAAAGCACGGCCTCCACGTCGTCCTCGAACACATCCGACGCCTCCGACTCGTCGCTGGCCGTCGGCGCGTCCTCGACGCACCGCGCGAGCTCCTCGTCCTCCCTGCGCGCGCGCTCGTCGCCGCCGTTCTCTTCGTCGCCCGCGCTCGGCCTCGCGCTCTTCTTCTCCGGCCGGCGCCGCGGCGTCGCGCCTGGCTTCCGCCGAGGCGCCGCAGCCGCACTGCTCGCTGCCTTCTTGGTCGACGCGCGCGCCTTGCTCCCGCTCGCCGCCTTCCTGGTGGCCGCTCCCGCCGCCTTGCTCTTGGCCGCAGGCTTCCGTGCCGGAGCCTTCTTCTTCGTCCCCTTGGTCGCCTTCGCGGCCGGCTCCGCGTGCTCCGCTGCCGCCGGCCTCTTCTTCTTCTGCGCCGCGCGCGACTTGCTCCGTGACGTCCGACCCGACGGCGGAGGCGGCGACGGCGGAGGTGGAGGCGGAGAAAGTGGCGGCGGCGGCGGAGATGAGGGAGGCGGTGGCGGCGCCGCGCGGCTCTTGGGCTTGCGCAGCCGCACTTTGCGCGCCAGCGGCGCGTCTTCCGCCTCCCCCTCCTCTTCCTCCTCCTCCTCCTCCTCCTCTTCGTCGCTCACGCCGGGCGTCACACCTGCCGCGCCGGCGTCGCTGCTGTCGCTGTCGCTGCCGCTGCTCATCGCCGAGTCACTGCTACTGCTCGAGCTGCTCGAGCTGCTTGAGCTGCTCGTGAGCATGCCCACCGCCTCGAGCGGCGACAGCAGCGAGTCCATCGCCGTCAAGGGCTCCGCTCGCGCAGGCCGCCGCGGGTCTGCGGACTGGGCTGTCTCGCAGTGTACTGAGCGTCGTCTCGGTCCTCGACCCTCGACCCTCGAGCCTCGAGTCTCGGCAGCGCGCAGTCGCGGCAGAACGACCGGCCGGCTGATCGATCGATCGATCGATCGCCCGCGTGCCTCAATGCCTCGATCCGCCGCCAGGTGGCCGCTTGTGCGTTTCGCCCCTCACTCGCTCACTGACGCTGTGCGCTTTGTGTGGCCCACACGAACGACGACGCTCCGAAACAAGTGGTGCATTCACTAAGCTGTCTACAATGCTGTATGCTACCGCGCATCGAGCCGACGGCAACGGCAGCAGCAGTAGCAACGCTACGCCGCCGGGCTCTCGCCGCTGTCGCTGCTGCTGCTGCTGCTGCTGCCGCTGCTGCCACTGTGCCACTTGTCACCCAGACTGAGCACGTGGTGGTTCTGGCGAGCCCACATCTCCGAGTACTTCCCCGCGGGGTCGCGCAGCAGCTCCGCGTGCGTCCCCTGCTCCACCACGCGGCCCTTGTCGAATACGATGATCTCGTCGGCGTCCTGGATCGTCGAGAGGCGATGCGCAATGATCAGCGACGTGCGGTCCTGGCCGATCTCGCGGAACTCGCGCACGATCTCCGACTCGGTCTCCGAGTCCAGCGCGCTCGTCGCCTCGTCGAACAGCAGGATTGGCGCGTCCTTGAGCATCGCGCGCGCGATAGCCACACGCTGCTTCTCGCCACCCGACAGCTTCAGCCCGCGCTCGCCCACCATCGTGTCGTAGCCGTCCGGGAAGCTCACGATCGACCGGTGGATCTGCGAGACGCGTGCGGCAGCCAGCACCTCCTCCTTCGTCGCGTCCAGGCGTCCGTAGTTGATGTTGTAAAAGATCGAGTCGTTGAACAGCACCGTGTCCTGGGGCACGATGGCGATCGCCTGACGCAGGTCATCCAGACTCAGCTCGCGGATGTCCTTGCCGTCCACCAGGATCGAGCCGGTCTGTGCGTCGTAGAACCGGTAGAGCAGGCGCAGCACCGTCGACTTGCCGGAGCCGCTCGTGCCGACGATAGCGACCCGCTTGCCTGGCTCGATCTTGAACGACGTGCCCTTGAGAATCGGGAACTCCGAGCGGTAGCCGAACTCGACGTCCCGGAATTCGATCGACTTTGGCGCCTTACCCGTCAGGCGCAGCGCGTTCTCCGGCTGAGAGATGTTCGGGGTCACGCCGCCGAGCTTGAACATGGCCTCCATGTCCGTAACCGACTGGCGGACCTCGCGGTACAGACTGCCGATGAAGTTGAGCGGGATCGACAACTGGAACAGCAAGCCATTGACTAGTACCAAGTCGCCGACAGTGAGCGTCCCAGCGGCGATACCCTGGCTCGCCATGTACATGATAGCGGTCAGTCCGACGCTAAAGATGCCGTTCTGGCCGGCATTCAGCAACGACAGCGACGTCTGCGTCTTCAGCGCGGCCTTCTGGTACCCCATCAGCGATTCGTCGTAGCGCGCGGCCTCGTGTGCTTCGTTGTTGAAGTACTTGACCGTCTCGTAGTTCATGAGCGAGTCGATGACCTTGGCGCCGGCCTCGTTCTCCAGCTTGTTCATCTGGCGGCGGATCTCGTCGCGCCACTGGGTCACAAGCACCGTGAACGTCGTGTATGCCGCGAGCGTCCCGACGGTGACGCCCGCGAACTGCATGCCGTACGTCTGCGCCATGATGGAGGTTACGAGTCCAATCTCAAGCGCGGTCGGCACGACTCGGAACGCCATGGCGCGCAGCACAAAGTCGATGGAGCGCGACCCGCGGTCGATGATACGCGAGAGTGCGCCGGTCTGCCGCTCTAAGTGAAACTTGAGGTCCATGTCGTGCAGGTGCTTGAACACGCGTACGGCGACCTTGCGAATGGTCTTCTGGGCGACCGTCGCGAACACAGCGTTCGAGAGCTCCGTGGACGCGCTGGCCGTGAAGCGCGCGATGCCGTAGCCGAGTACGAGCGCGAGCGGTACGGTCACCTCGGGCGACTGCGCCAGCGTGCTGGCCGCCACGCCCATCGTGTCCACGAGCTCCTTGAAGATGAACGGCACCTGGATCGTCAGCGCCTTGGAGGCCACCACGAGACCCGCCGATATGAGCACGCGCTGCTTGATCTCCTTGCCCTCCGCGGTCTGATCCTTGGGCCACAGATGGCCCAGCAGAAACGTCAGGATCTCCTTGGACGTGTCTTTCGAAGCGACGGCTGGTCCGCTCGCTGCCGGGAGCGGCACGGTCGGCTGCGCCGTCTTCTCCTTCTCGCCGCTGCTCGTCGCAAACGCCAAGGGGCGGCCCAGCGACCACGGCTGCAAGCGCGGGAAGCGACCGGCGCCGACGCGACTGCGCGGCTGGAGCGGCGCCGCCGCAAGCCTCACGCCGCGCAACAGCACGCTCCGCCCATGCAACAGCGTCATCTCTCAGTCGGCGCAGCGAGCGAGCGGATGGCGCGCGCTGCTATCGAAATGACGCAGTGCGTCAGCTTTCATCCAGGGGCTGGCAGTGGGTGATGCGAGGTCGCGCGAAGGTAGCTTGCCAGAATGACGGCGCTGATTGCGAAACAATTTGACGAGTAATCATTGGCTAGAATGGTGAAGTAGCGCACACTGATTGGCTGGAACCCACGTGGCGAACGCATCGCTCCGACCAGCACATGTCACACATTCGAGGCATTGACGTCTCCGAAAAGCTCGTGGCGCAGTCAGTCAGTCCGCCGCGGGGTCGATGCGGAGTCTGCGCTCCTCGTCCTTCATCTCGAGCGGGAAGACACCCTCCGTCGCGAAGGTGGGCTCGCTGCAGTGAGAGAGCGCGAGGGTGTCGTCGCTGTGCGATCCGTCTGCACTGCTGCTGGCGTTGCAGAAGGGCGTGTCGAATGCGAAGAAACGGCAGGAGCTCGAGGCGATCCGCTCATGCAGCCACTCTGGAAGAGATGCGATGCTGGTTGCCTGAATGCTGAAGTACTCCAAGTCTTCCGCAACACTCAAGCTGTCCGGGATGCAGTCGAGCAGCGGATTTGAGTCGAGGAAGACGTACATCCACGGTAGCTCCGCACTCAGGTCGTCGGGGATGCTGGATATGTTGTTTCCCACCAGCGACAAATCCGTGAGCGCCATCCGTCCGATAACAGCGGGAAACTCTTGCAGCGCGCAATGTTCGATGAACAGCATGCTCACATCGGGCCACTTGACGTCCAGATCGTCTGGTATTCCTGGTCCGAGGTCGCACTCGATAAACTCGATGTCGATCACACTGGGCGAGAGATTGTGTGTCAATCCTTCTGGTATCCCGTCGCGCAGCGTCGAGTGGACAATAAAGACAGCACCGACTCGCGAAAGAAATGGAGCCGAGAGAGACGCATCGCTTGACCACTCGACAACTGTCGAGTTGTAGATCTCGAGCTGAAGCAAGTTGGGGAATAACTGGATAGCTGGTGGGATGGTTAATGCGGGGCAATGCGTGATAATGAGCGAGTTGAGTGTACGGCGATCGAGACTGGTGAGGACAGCGTCCATGTCGGCTTCAGATCCTTCGATCCCGTACTCGTAACAGTTTATCTCCAGCACGGAGCAGCCGCAGTGAGTGGTGAACCACGGATACATGTGCAACCGGCATCCTGGAGCGCATTCGCTTCGGCCGTGGAGCCAGAAGCGAGACGCGACGATCGACGTGATCAACACCAAGAGTCCGAGGAGCGGGATCAGTACATACACCGACTTTGTCATAAACCCGCGGCACGACCATGACCGACGCACAGCTACCACCAATGAAGTTTTGTGCTCGGGCACTGGGCTGTACACTGATAGTGGTGACGACAGAGTCGATTGCGTGGGGCCAAATGCGCTCGCCTGCTCGGATCGCATTTGCGCGGGCACGACAGGCTGAATCCTGGCTGACGGGGACACTGCCATCATTGTATCCATGTCGTGTTGCAGCAAAACCTTGATGTTGCGAAGCCCCGAGAGCATGTTCAAGTACGGAAGCGCCGTCGTGACAGCGTCCAGCCATGAAGTCATGAAGAACTGGTCGCACTCGAGCATCGCTTTGATGATTGCCGTGTCTGAATACGAAAACTCGTACGGAAGCTGGTAGTTGTTGCGCACAAAGAGCGTGAAGTATTCGACGATGATCTTGCCGGGCAGGATGAACCCCCACATGAGATCTATCGCGAGATCGATGGCTGTACAGATGAAGCGACGCCAGCCCACTTCCTCCTTCAGCATTTTGTGCACCAACGTGTTGAAGATGGCGTTGAAGAAGATCAGCACTGCGAAAACCTGATTTACCCAGATGCTGTTGATGCACAGGCTCGAGCTGTGAGCCTGCACGGTTTGAGACGCGATCTCTGCCACTTCTCGGAGCAATAGCACGTCGTCGAACCATCCACCGCGCACACTGATTGCTCGAGACAGCCCGCTCAGAAGACTGGAGCACGGGACCCTCAACCACTTTGTCCATCTTGACTTCCGAGAACCCTCGAGTTGTATTCTCGCGACGACCTTGACTTCACCGAATGCTAGTTGGCGATAGTAGAGCGAGTAAAAGACCATTTGCCCCGCGTTATAGAAGTTCATGACGCTGATCACGGCGTAGAGCGGGGTTATTCGCAAAATGGGACCCTTTGCGAAGTTTTTTCGCAGCTGTGGATGATTATTCGCAAAACAGGATCCTTTTAGGGAAGGTACAGAGATTCGACTAGAATCGTAGTGTTGGCCAATCGTGGCGCTCCAAATATAGATTCAGAGAATCAATCTCAAAAATTATAGAAAACCGTTACAGACTCCGAAAATAATAGCCAAACGGTG
>JAADYC010000956.1:0-11321 GCA_023338135.1 Phytopythium kandeliae
CGCCACGCGCCTTCCGCTGTCTGACTTCGGCAGCCTTCAGCCAAGCCGTGCGACGCAGGACTGCAATGCCCATCGTTTCCGCTGTCAGAAGTGTGTCGGCAAGCTGGCATCATACTCGCCGGTGAAAGAGTCATGGATGACTCACAAGACATACCGCGTCGTTGGTACGACGTGCATCACCGCGCGCGTCTGCCGTGTCCTGAAGAAACGAAGCGAAAGGAGGCATTGTTTGAGCTCCGCTGGTTCGACTCGCAGCTTCAAGGCCATGTGGAAAAAGCCAGCCTGACCATTGTGCAACGGGGTATCCGGAACTAAACGTTGGTGTCAGCAACTTTGAGCGGGCAGCCAGGTTGGAAATACTTGTGTGATGCTGTCGGCGATTCTGTTCCACTACCCGGGGCGACTTCGGAGAACTCGAAGAGGACGAGCATAAAGCATTTGAGACGATGGATGTAATGGACTGCACCAGCCCTATTACACTGACGGTCTGATTACAGATTGGTGTGTACCCTTACACACTTCTGTCATGGACACGATATACGGAAAGACATGCGAATGTTTACGCCACAGTCTGTCTTGTCGTCGATCAGTAGTCTTTTGATTACGTGCACATTTATTCGCAAAAGGATTGTTCCTGTTGGGAAACTATCAGGTGGCGAGACTGACGTGTACTCTGGTGATGAATTCAATCAATCACAACACACCTTGTCGCGGGACGAGTCCTTCCAGTCTGAAGGTCAAGTTCAACTTGGTTTAACTCAAGGTTTCACATCGCAGGCTGTAGGATCTATGTGCAGGTGAGATTTTATCCATCAAACCTCTAGGAGACCTTTGGGTGCATTGCATACGCGAGTAGGAACCAGAGCTAAGATTCAATTCGATTGCACATTTACCGCCAAGCTCTCAAGTCTCCACCTCTTTCCTCCAAGTCGGGAATCAAGTCTTCCTCCAAGTGCAAGCGTGCGTGCCGTGTTTTGGGACTGTCGTGGACAGAGCCCCATTACACCTCCACGTGCCATTCGTCATCGCTCGTTGGTTCGTTCTTGCTTGCTCCACGCACAGCGAGCTCTGCCGCTCTGGCACCATCCTCCTCCTCCGGTTTGACCTCGTCGCGCCGCTTTGTTCTATTACACAATGTTACTGAGTAATTGAGGAATCGTCGCTCAAAATGGGTATTCGCCACAGTTCCGCGAGACTGAAGCGAAGAGAATACTTCCAAAGGGATTAAAGTGAGCTTGTCGACCGCGTGAGTCTCAGATTCTCTGAAGTATCCATCCGAATATCCTACAAACACACTAGTTGATGCCGGCATGAAGAGGGAATGCCGCGGAATCGTTGACCAGACAGTCGGTGCTGGCAAGTGGCACTGAGCTCCGGCTGTGGCGGCCATGAAGTTAGGGTCAGCGTTCTTGCTGGATACTTTCACCCAACCGCCGCCTCAAACGCTTGGTTGGCAGGCGTGCCGACAGCAATATTTGATGATGGCAAAGTTCCGTCATTACTGGAGGATAAGAGCGTGAATAGCGCAGGAACGATCGAGCTTGGGAGCCAATATCTTCTAATTCAATCGAATCTCGACTTACCAGCTTACAAGCCTCTCCCCTTGACTGTGAGCATTGTCGACATCTACCCGAGTCCTGCAAGCCAGGCCACTGCAAGAACCACCAGCGCAATACAATCGACGTTGGCATTGCGGCGCGGCTGCATGGCAACAGAGGAGTTTGCTCCACGTCACAGATACCAATGATAGTGACTGTCATAATAGCGAGGTGACTGGAGTGGGTGCAACCCATGGTTTGAACCGTGATCGCCGACTGCTGCATTTCAAGCGCAGATCATGGGATGCTGCCATGACTCTGCTGCTGCCTTCGCTTTGCATGTACTCGCTCGCACGAAGGCGACCGAGCGACTACTTGTGTGAGGCATGTGAGACGATGCTCTTGGCTTCCTCCGCGGATCGTCAGACGATGCGTTGACGCCATGTTGTTTCGAGAGCAACGAGCTTGTGCTTGCGTGCAGATGCATAAGGGAACTCGTGGGTGTTGCTTTCATGTCCATGGGCTCCGTGCATTCATTGATGGATCGGCAGCAAGAACTGAGGCTGCTGGAATAGACAACGACAACTCCGACAACCGTAGTCCATGATGACCGACTCAACTCCTCTGGAGCGCTCTCGTTCTTCGAGCGGCGAGGCTCCGATTGGGTGCGGCTGCGTTCGCTCGCCCCGTACCCGCTACTGACGTATGCATTTCATTCACCTCCAGGCCGGGCTGCATCACCGGCCATCGTCTTCCTGCTTGGTCTCCTCCTGCTTGCTCTCCTGATGCGCGTCCACGTCCTCGTTTTGCTTCATATGGTTCTCCTGCCACAACTTGTGCTTCAGGATCACCTCCATGATGTCGAGCTGCCGCCCCTGCAGCTGGATGAGCTGTCCGATGGCGAGCTCTTGGTGCGTTCGCAGCTCTGCCACCACCGAGGTTAGCTCTGCCAGCGCGTTGCGGCGGTTCTCAGCCTCGTGCACGAACATCTCCGAGAGCTGCGCTGACACGGCGCCGAAGAGGCGATTGAAGGCGCTCACTAGCAGCTCATCGTGCTCTAGCTGTCCTTCGCCAGGCTTCACTTGCGGTGGCGGCGGAGAGGACTTGCTCCCATTGTCTTGCTGGAGCAGTTGCGGCTCCTGCTGTTGTTGCTGTTGTTGCTGCTGTGGTTGTTGTGGTGGTGATGGTGGCTGCTGTTGTTGTTGCTGCTGCTGCTGCTGCTGCTGCTGTTGCTGTGGCGGTTGCAGCGGCTGTTGTGGCTGCTGCTGCTGCGGTTGCTTGAGCAGTTGGTTCGTCAGCGAGTCGTCGCTATTGTCGGACGAGCTGTCGGCCGTTGCCTTGGTCGCTCGACTGTTTCTATCGCTGCGAAAGCTCGAGTCCTCCTCACTCGAGCTCCTTGTGTCACGCTCGCCACTCTGACGCCCAGTATAGTAGTGGTGGTGGTGGTGGTGGTGGTAGTGGTGGTGCATCGCCTGCGTGGATCCCGCCGCGGCGGCCGCCACGGCGCGGTTGCTCCGCTGGGAGCTGTACACGTCGTGAAAGGCGTTCCAGAAGGTCTTGTACGTGGCGCTCGACGGGTCCAGGAACGACGCCATGTCCTCCGGCCGAAGGTTGCGCGCGTTGTACTGGTCGTTCAGCGATTTGAGCTTGCGCGCGACCATCTCGTGGTTGTTGTCGCCGATCTCCTCCGTCCCGGCGAGCGCGTTGGCCGTGCGCAGTTCGCGACGCGAGTACGAGTCGGGCTCCTGCGGGGAGCTGCCGCTGATCCCGCTGATCCCGCTGATGCCGCTGGCGCTGCTACCGCTGCCGGCTGTGGCGTTCCCGCTACTGCTGCTCGCGGGCACGCTGTCCCCTGACTGCTCGCTATTGTCGCCGCTGTCGTCTCGCTCCGAGTCGGCGGCCTCCTTGGCACTACTGGCGCGCCGCCGCTTGGACGGCTCCGTGCGCAGCGCGCGGCTCACGTCGTTGTGCATAGCCCGCCACCGCGCCATGCCCTCCATCTGCGTCGCTCGCACACACAAACCAGCACCTTGGTCAGTCGGGAGGCAGTGTGAAGCGCGCGCGCATGCGCTGCTCGCACCTGTGCGGTCGTGATCATCGGCTCGCTGTTCCTCCCGGTCGTCGGCGCGGCGCTCGCCTCGGATCGGCGCGACGCGTCGAACGTTCGGTGCAGCGTCGCGACTGACGCGGGCGCCGCCATCGCGCCGCCGCCGCCGCCGCCCTCATCGTCCCTCGGCGGCGCGGCGCTCGACGCTGGTCTGGCAGGCGATCGGACGGCCGGGAAACCGCGTGGCTGCCGCGAGTGCGCGCCTGCGCCGTCCTCCTGCTTGATCTCGGCCTCTCCACCGCCGCGTCGGCCCGCGCGCCGCCACTTGGCGGCGAGCGCCTTCTCGTCGCCGTCCGGCGGCGGCTTGCCGCTTGCGTCGCCCGAGCCGCGGCTGTCCTCCCCGCTCTGACTGCTCGTCGTCGTCGTTGGAACTTGTGACGCGTCGTCCGGCGGTGACGTGGTCGATTCATCCGGTGACGCGCCGGACGACGAGCCGCCCGGGACGGCACCAGAGGAGCCGCCGGCCGAGGACCCGCTGGCGGACGAGCCGCCGGCCAACGAGCCGCCGGGCGACGAGCCGTCCGGCGACGTGGACGCCTCGTCCGGCGAGTTGGTCGACATGGACTGGTCCGTGCCCTGTGGCTGCGACGACGGCGCGGGCGGCGGCGGCGCGGGCGGCGCCTGCGCGCGCGCGGCCTCGTCGCGCTCGCGGCGCTCCTTCTCTCGGCGCTCCTTGTCCTGCCGGCGGCGCGCGAGGTCATACTCGCGCTGCAGCCGGTGCGCCGTCGTGCGCAGCTTGTGCACCTCCCAGGCGCGCGTGCGGAAGTTGGAGTTCATGACCACGGGCTTGGGTCGCTTGCCGCCGTTCACGGCGTAGTGCACGTGGCAGATCTTGCAGAGCACGAAGCGGCCATCGTCGTCCAGGCTCAGTACGTCCGGGTCCGACAGGATGCTCGTGGGCCACTCGGTCGCCTTGCGCTTGGGCATCGCGCTCGCCAGCGGCTCGACGGCTCTCGCCCGAGCGGCACGCGCTTCGCTTTTGCGGCTGCTGGTCGTGCTTCCCTCTGCTCTCTTTTCGAAGTGTCAGAATGGTGTTCCGCTCTGTTCCGGTCGCTGTCCGCCCAGAATATATTGAGATCTGTATGCCGCCATACATGGACGAGGCGCAAAGAGGGGGAGAGGGCACGGCACACCGCCCGCCCGCCCGCCCACAGACCCACCCGGTCTTCCGCGCCTTCAACCAGCCACTCGTTTCCGAGAAGGCGGCCGCGGCGGAGATCGCGCAGGACAGGCACACGCGACAGGAAGAAAGTAAGCTGCAGCGCGCGCGAGAGACATTCAGTGGAAGCCTGCGCACGCGGCGGCGGTAAGATAGCGGCATGTGTTTGCATACTGTGCGGTGTGAGTGGTCGCCATTTGCGAATGCTTCCGTCGAAATGAGAGGCAACCTCGAAAACAGGCAGGCAAAACGACGAAATCCGGTCCACAGTCAAATATTGGCAGCGATGCACAACGAATACCCTTGAGCAAGTGATACTCGCAAATACGCATCACTTACAAAAACCGTCATGTATGCGCTCTCAGGGATTGATGACCTAGCATTTGAGATCACAACGATTTGCTACAACAATACGACAGAACGAACATCTCTGTCAAATCATGCGATGTGGTTGGAAAGAGTAAACCTGGGAAAGGGTCGAAATATTCGCACGTATTTTCTATGCGCCGATGCGAATCCCCATCCCTACCAGCTGGCCTGATCACTTTCACGGAAGTCGATCGAACGAGCGGGCACAAAGCCGCCTGTCCGAGCAATTTGCACAGGACACGTCCGCTGCTCGCAACACCGCAGGAGAGCAGCGTGATTGCAGCGGCAGCCGCTCCAATATCCTGCTCCTTGCTTTCTCACGACAGGGAGATGCAACGTGGTGCTGGGAGTCGCGCTGGACTGCCACGCGCACACACGACACAGCGCCGTAAAAGCCTTCCGACGCCAATGTTTCCTCAACGACAAAAACACGCACGAACCTCTCGCGTCAATTCATTCGAAGAAGAGACACCAGTAAACCTGGGAGAGGGGCGTTGGCACCCATCATCTCCAATTGTTCCAGAACAAAAATGGAAACTTTGCGTCAAATGGTTTGTACGAGTGTACCTGCGAAAGGGCCGTCCCAAGTTTTACCCTATGCGCGACATCTTTCACCCTGTCGAACCAGCGAGAGATTTGCGGAAGCCGGCGGCCAGCGCATGCGCACCTGGTGCGAGTCCTGCACCGACCAGTTTCCAGAATCTGCGCGCTTTTCAACGGTGGTATCTTGTATAATTGCGATTGGGAGGATCGGATCAAGGGCCGATTGGCTGCAAGATAATACGGTAGTCCTCGACGAGATGTGGAGGTCGACAGAGACAGCAAAGCGAAAACGCGATTTGTGCTCGCTCCCGCGACTTTGCGA
The DNA here is from genome assembly GCA_023338135.1 of Phytopythium kandeliae. Classification (NCBI taxonomy): domain Eukaryota; phylum Oomycota; class Peronosporomycetes; order Pythiales; family Pythiaceae; genus Phytopythium; species Phytopythium kandeliae. The sequence continues at coordinate 6,039 of JAADYC010000956.1, forward strand.
CTTTGTGTGAATACGATGGCCAGCACGGTTGTGAGGACGCCTCCCAACGTCTCGTTCAGAACAGCAAATAACAAACACGAGTGTTTTTTGTGTCTAAAGAGCCCGTCTTTCGTCACCCCGGCAGCGAATGGGATCGCAAATCTTGTACAATGACGACGCTCGGTTCAACCCCACATAGAAACGCGGCGCTGTAAAATTCAGTGAACTTCTGTAAATTTCGCAGTCGTCGTCAGTGTTTCTCCGAGCGGTCGCACAACCAGGCGCACTCGTGCCCACTATACTTTGTTTTCCGCTCGGTATTTCGGAGCCGGCGGCTTCCTCGGAATTCCACCTTCTTCGCGCCGCGCCGCTCAGCCGCGCTCGCCTGCGCTCGATGCGATGCGCGACGGCCGGCGACACTGGCGCCACACCGCTCGCCTCCCGCCCGCCCGCCCGCCGGTATCCACCCCTCCCTCCCTCCCTCCCTCCCTCCCTCCCGTTCGTTCCCCGCGCTGTCACGGAACGCCCGCCCGCCGTGCGCGCCGGCGTCCGACGCTCCCTCCTCCCCGCGTCTCGGCCGCAGCTTGACCTCGGCTTGACGCCGCGGACTCGACGGCGGCCCAATGGGATCGACGGCGGCGCCAAGATCGCATGGGATCCGTATGCATTCAGTTGCGCATGTGTTCGTGCGAGCGCGACTTATACATGTAGCAGTAGTCGCAGCAGCCGCAGTAGGAGCAGTCGGTGATGCTGGTCGTGGTCGTAGGTGGCGGCGGCGAGGCTACAGCGCTCCGCGCGCGTGCCAGTTCTCGACGCCTCGGTCGGTCGGCGGAGACGCGGCGGCCTCGGCCCGGAGCCGCGCGACGTGGCGGTTGAGGCAGCGCTCGATGGTGCTCAGGTGGCGGATGTAGGCGAGCTTGGGCCAGGCGGTGCGCTGCCCGCCCTCGATGTAGCGCGTCATGTCGTCGACGGTCGGGTTGAGGATGGCCTTGACGCCGACGGCCTCGAGGAAGGAGAAGTCGGGCACGAGCGTGACGTTGCCGGAGAAGTTCTGCTTGAGGAAGGCGCTGAACTGGTGGCCGTAGATTTTGGGGAAGAGCCCGAGCAGCGCGAGCACCTTGAGCCGGTGGCGCACGTCGCCCGCGACGACGCTCTCGAGCGTGTGGAAGACGCTGCCGCGGAAGGCGGGCCGGTCGACCTCGTCGCCGACGAAGGGCACGACGTGCGGGTTGACCTGCGACACGATGAAGTTGGAGACCTCGAAGCGGCTCGCCATGGTCTCCATCGGCAGGTCGTGCTGCAGGCTGCCGTCCACCCACTCCTTGCCCATGGAGCTGTAGGGCACGACGCGGCCGGCGAAGTCCCTCGCCATGAGCCGCTTGCCCTTCATGATGCCCGGGAGCGAGCACGAGACGGCCACGGCGCTCCAGAGCAGCACGTGCGGCGTGTCGACGTGGCTCAGCAGCAGCTTCTTGGGGCCCTGGCGACCCGTGGCCTCGGACGCCGAGACCGTGATGCACACGTGGCGGCCCGTGCGCGCGAACGCGTCCGCGAACGTGTAGTAGAGGCTCTTGTCCGGCGCGTCCATGGGCTCGCCGTAGTAGTGCGCCGTCGTGCGCTCGAAGACGGACGACTCGACGAGGAAGCCCGTCTTGACGCAGTGCGCCAGCTGCGCCAGCAGCGGCGGGAACCAGCGGATGCCGAGCGGGAAGTAGCGCGTGGCCACGTCCGGCACGAGCACGCGCTCGAGCAGCTCCTCGCGCGTGCGGCACGCGAGGAAGGCGGCCGTGATGGCGCCGCCCGAGGAGCCCGACACGACGTTCGGCAGCAGGTCTGCCTCGAGCAGCGCGCGCACGACGCCCATGTGGTACATGGCGAGCGCGCCGCCGCCGCTGAGGCACAGCGCCGTGGCGCCGAACGACTGCTGCAGGCGGCGGAAGAAGCGCAGCTTGGCGCCGGCCGCGCGCTCGCCCGGCGGCGGCGGCGGCGGCGGCGCGGCCGCCAGCGCGTCGAGCGCCGCGACGACCAGCGCGTTGTACTCGGCGAGCAGGCGCTTGGTGCCCGAGTGCGCGCCGAGGTGCAGGCCGGGCGCGTCGACGCCCAGCTCGTTGCGCATGACGTGGGCCGCCACGACGTACTGCAGCTCCTCGACGTCGAGCGGCCGCGCGGCGAGCAGCCGCCGCAGCACCGCCATGTTGCGCTCGACCTGCGCAAAGTCGCACAGCTCGAGGTCCTCGCGGCCGACGCGCGCCGCCCAGTCCGCGCGGCCCTCGAGCGCGTCCAGGTGGCGCGCCATCTGCGACCACTCGGCGTAGCTCCTGGCCGCGCGCATGAGCCGGCGCAGCAGCTCGATCTGCCGGCCGCGCACGCGGAAGACGGCCGCGAAGGCGCGCCGCGCCGCCGCGCCGCCGAGCTTGACGGCCTTGAGCCCCAGCAGCAGCGACAGCGACAGCGCGATGCGCGCGACCTGGTAGAGCGCCACGAGCCACTGGGCCATCACGAGCAGCTGCAGGCCGCAGAACCAGCCGACGGACCGATACTTGCGCGCCAGCAGCGCGAGCGCGAGCGCCGCCGTCAGCGCCGCCAGCGGCCGCGCCGCCGCGCGCGGGTCCGCGGTCAGCTCCTCGAGCGACGGCCGCTGCGAGAGCAGCGCGGCGCCGGCGGCCCAGGCGTCCGCGGCGGCCGACGCGAGCCGCGCCGAGAGCGAGGACAGCGCGCGCCGGAGCAGCGCCGGCGCGCTGGGCGGCGTCTCGGGCAGCGCCGCCGCGACGGCGCGCGCCGCGTAGCTGGCCGCGGCGGACACGACCACGGAGCCGCCGACCACGTTGGCGACGAACTGCGCGAGGCGCTCCGAGTCCTTCCACGGCGTGTCGGCGCCTGGTAGGACGTGGTACCGAGGGGACAGCACGCTGCTGCTGCTGCTGTTGATGCTGCTGTTGATGCTGCTGCTACTGCTGCTGTTGATGGTCGGGACCGCAGAGCGCGGCAGCGGCGCGTCCTGCGCCGGCGAGACGCGCGCCATGCCGACCTAGACGTCCCTGCGCGCGGACGAGCTCGGCGGCGGAGCGCGGGGAATGCGCTGGCGGACGCGAGGATGGCGCGGCGAGGGGAGCAGGCGACCGGCCGACCGCGCATGTCTCTCGGAAGAGGCACCAAAACCTCTCGCGCGGAATAAAAGCGTCAGGTCGGATGGCGCTCGTCCAGCAACGAGTATGCAAACGACTTGGATGATAGCCTGTCAGACAGCATACTAGCTCTAGAAGTGGACCACGTCACTCATCCAAGAAGCGACATGGCTCACAAAGACCTCCTGCTCCTCCCACTCGCTACCCAAGTCGAGGCGGGAGCATCACCATGCGTCAACACATTGACGACTCGGCCGGCTTTGACGACCGTCTCGCCTCCTTCACCGCATCGGACGCCGCGCCGACTGCCAGTCGCGCGGACGCGACGACCTACTGCTGGCGGCGACGGATGCGGGCGGCGTCTCGCTCCTCGTCCCCGTCGGCAAGCAGACAATGGGTTCACGCGCCTCGTCTTGAGCTCCGCAGGGCTGCAGCTCGCCCGCATCCGCCAGCATCCGCATACGGCGCGCAGCTCCTGTCGCGGGCCGCTTGCGCTCCGGGTCTTGATGGAGAGCGTACAACGTGACGAGCCTCGTCGGGCGGGCGAGCGGGCGGACGCGGACGAGCATCGAGAACCGGTCCGTCGGTCGGGACCGACCGACAGTCGGTCTTGCCAAATGATGCTCGACGCCGACCGCGCATCCTCGGGAGCATCCAGGGCGAGCGCCACTGGAGCTGCGCGCTCGCTCTTCCGCGCTGCGACCGCTTCAGTCAATAGAGGGAGCGATGATGCTGCGGTACCGCCGGCCGCGAGTCAGCGCGATCGAGTCGACGAGTCGGACTAGCCGCATCATGCTCTCGACGTCGCCGTCTCTTGGCGGCAGCTCCGAGCACACGAAAAGCTGCTTGAATGCCGCCAGGATGAGGCTCGACGCCTCGTTGAGCACCAGTTCGCGCAGCCTCGCTTGGTACGCGGTCGGAGAGCCAGCACCCGCAGCCCAGGCGTCCTGGAGCGAGTCCAGGAGTCCGCGGTCGCTGGCTCGGAGCACTTCCGCCTCCAACAGCGGCGCATTCGACAGCGTCGCCGCGCCAGCAGTCGCGTCCGCGGGGCGGCGCTTGCGTCGGATCCTCGCGAGCACCGCGTCTCGGTGCGCGATCGCGTTCTTGACGCGCGGCGCCGCGCTCAGTCCCCGCGTTAGCTCCGGCCGTGTCATGGCTGCGATTGGGACGCAAGGCGAATGCGCACCGTTGACAGTGCCGGCCGCGGCGGCGCGCGTCTCCGGAGCTCTTCGGCCTCCGAGTCCAGCAGCCGCTGCATCTGCTTCGCCTTGGGATCCAAAGACCCGTCCGACCGCACGCGCACGCGCACGCGTCCGAGTCGAGTCAGCATCCGCTCCGCGTCTCCCTCTCCAGCCAAAGCGCGCGTCGTCCACGCACCAGCCGTAGACGTGCGCACAGCGGGAGCAGCCGCGGGAGCGACGGAGCTCGCAACGCCGCCTGGACCTCGGCCGCGTCGGCCGCGAGCTTGTCGCCAACGAACGTTGACAACCGCGCGTAGGCGCGCGCGAGGCGCTCCGCCTGCTTCGGGAACGACACCTGGATGCGGGCGACCGGCGCGTCCAGGCGCGTCCGCTCGCCGCCGACCGCCGCCGCCAGCGCGCGCCGTCGCGCCGCGCTCAGGGACAGATGCTCGCCCACCTTGCAGCGGAACGCGAGCCGGAACGGCTCGGCCCGCTTGTCTTCGAGCCGCTCCACCAGAGTCTTGAGCCTGCGCGGTACCTCGACACGCAGTCGCGGCGCGCGAGCCGGCGGGGATCCCGCAGTAGCCGCAGCCGCAGCCGCAGCCTCGGCCGCAGCCGCAGCGTCCGACGACGACGGCGCACCGCTCGCCGGCTGCACCTCGCGGACCGCGCGCGCCATCTCGAGGACCACCTGCAGCTCGCCATCGGACGCGCCTTCGTCGCCCCCACCCGCGTCGCTTTCGCCGCGCGCGCGGCCCTCCCGGGCATTCCTGGCGCGGTCGACGGCGTCCTGGATCGACTGGCCGATCTCGGCGGCTCGTTGGCCGCGCCGCCGCGCCGCGCGGCCCGTCAGCTCGCGCAGCACACGCTCCAGCTCCTCGCACTTGCACCGCAGCAGCGCGCGCCGGAGCTGCGCATCCGCATCCGCGACGGAGAGCGCGCGCGCGAGCGCCGCCGCCTGCGCTTCCATGTTGACCCTCGGCGGATCCGGTCAGGTC
>JAADYC010000957.1:0-11305 GCA_023338135.1 Phytopythium kandeliae
GTGGTGCCAAGTTCTCCCGCAAGATGAGCGCGCTCTTGCCGCTGACGAAGGAGCAGCGACTGGCGCGTGCCGACTCAGCGGAATCACAGCAGCAGCAGGAGAAGAAGCAAGGTCTGATGCGGCGTCTGATGGGCGATGGCACGATGCAGCATGCACACCACAGTCATCTCGGTCGTCCGTGAGGCATAAGTCGAAGCTGGTAGGACCTTGTGTAAGAAGTAGCGCGGCGATCGAAGCCGGCGCGGTAACTTGCAACACCTCTCTCTGTCCAATTGTGCCGTGTGTCAGTGTGTTGAACAGTGATGAACATGGTGACTGCGGTGTATGGGGAAGCGCCAGCATGCTGCTTGTCTCTTGCGGCGCTGATGACTGCTCGTTCTTGACTCTGCCACACACCGGAGAGCTGGTGGGACGAGGCAGTTGAAGCGCCACTCCCTCCGTCCGCGCTGTCCGTGCGTTTATACACTCATCAGCACCGCCACTCCCATTCCGAGGCACGTGCGACGGCCATCGAGCTCAAGCAAAGACTGCCTGCGACGGTGCGGTAGCAGCGGGAGGAGTGCGTGCCAGGCAGTCGAGTGAAGGTCGCAGGCTGGCCGATCGAGTGTCCATGCCTGCCAGGCGTGTCGACTGAGCCGCGAGGACGCTGAGCCCGTGGCTGCGTACGCTCAAGACTGTCGTCGCGAACGAGTGCGCCGCGGAGCTCGTCACGGTCGTCGAGGTTGAGCCGAGAGCCGGGAGCCGAGAGCCGAGAATCGAGAGCCGAGAGTAGCTGGCTGGCAGCGGTGCGCAGTCGCCAGGTCGCGCCGGAACCCTCGGATGGCGCCAATGCTTCCGCACAATCACTCTTCTCCACAAAGTGTTGGTGACAAGAGTCCGTCGTCATTCTCCGCAGCAGCCAGCAGCAGCAGCAGCAGCAGCGGTTATAATGGTGCCGGGGGTGGGCGGACCGACGCTGGTGTCCCTCATGATCACTTTCGCATCCGCCGCCGACCCGACAAGCAACGCACACAAGAGCGCCAACCGCGAACGAGGATGAACACCACGAGCGCCGCCGCCGCACGGTACGCGCTGCCCTTGAGCTCCCAGACGCCGTTGATGCACCTGCACGACCAAGCTGTCGAGCGTGAGGACGCGAGCGAGGCCACGAGCGGCGCTCAAGCTGCCGATACGACCAAGGCGCGCGAGTCGACGGGCTCCAGGTTCGCGCGCAAGGCGCGAGCGATGGTCGAGGAGAGGAAGGAGCGTCGCCAGCGCAAGGAGAGCGAGAGCGCTGCAGAGGAGCAGGAGGAGCGGCCGCCTGGACTGCTGCGGCGGCTGCGAGGCGTGCACTTTAGTCGCGCGCGCTGGGGGTAGCGAAGTGTAGCCATGAGTTGCAGGGCAGCAACTCCTCCCCACGGCAATGAGCGCATGCGCTCTCCCGAAAGCGCTGATACAAATGACACTGAGACGCTCTCTTGCAGCATTCATTCTGAAACGCAAAGTTCGATTGCTGAAGATCTTACAAACTCCCATATTACCCCAATGTTTCCCCGCACTTTGCGGCTTCGTACTTACTCGAGTGTTTCCCCCTCTGCCTGCACGCCTTCTTTGAGCTTTCAAAACGCGAAATTGGCGCGCCGGCGCAGCCCCAGCGCGTGCACGTGAGCTCGGCGCGGCCTCTCTCCATCGAGACGGACACCAGCGACGCTAAGCTCGCTCCGCTGGCCGCACTTGGGTCGCCTCTCCCCTTCCCCATCGATCTCTCGCGCCGAGCGGCGCCCCTGGCACTCCCAGGCACTCAGCAGTCTCCGCGACGCTTCGCGAGCGCGCGACCGCGAATGGCGACAGCGGCGTCCCAGGTCACGGCGGTGACGGTCACGCTGGGCGGGGCGTCCGCGGCAGATATGGCTGCAGCTGCGTCTGGAGCTGAGAAGGCGAAGAAGGCAGCGGGGTCAGCGCCGCGGCGCCGGCGGTCGCTGGCGAATGCGAAGCGCTCGGCCGGACCTCTCGCCGGCGTCTGCGCCATGGTAGACGTGCGCGTCGGCGCGGAGGCGCAGATCGACTGCAGCAGCGTGGTGGCGTGCAAGTTGCGCGAGCTTGGCGCGTCGACGGTCTCGCGCTTCTGCCCCAAGCTGACACACATGGTGCTGAGCCACTTGACACCGACGTGGAAGCTCAAGATCTCCAAGTGGCAGTCGGGCGTGAGCACCAACAGCAACGCGGCCAACAATGGCAGCACAGGCATCAGCGCGACGGAGCTGTTGCTGATTTCCCAGCGGCGCAACCTCAAGATCGTGTCGCAGCTATGGGTTAACGCGTGCTACGTGAGCAAGCAGCGGATGGAGGAGAAGCCTTTCTTCCCTATTAGCAAGGCGAGCGACAACATTGCACCTCCTCGGCCCGTCATTACCTCGAGGCACTCACTCGGATCGACGCGACTCAAGCGGATGTCGCCAACCCCGGAGCAGATGTCGTCGTCGGGAAATACGACGGACGAGAACGTGAACACAACGAACGGCGCCGAGTCGACTCCAAGCGGACAAAAGACGACGGCAGGAGCTTCCACAGCGTCCGCGAGGCTCAAACCACGGCCCCAACGCCGGTCGACAGCGACGCGCAAGCGGCGAGCTCTATCCATGGAGCCGATGACGTCGGACGCGATCCTCAAGCTGCTGGACAGCAGCGGCGTCCCTGTCGAGAAGAGCCTTGCGTCGCAGGAGACGGACGCGAACACGGCCAAGAACGCCGAGATGTCTCGAGTGAAGCGCCGGAGGTCGATTTCTGAGATCGAGGTGGCGTCGGCGCCAGTGGAACAACTTTCGCAGCCGCAGCCAGAGTCACTCCCGGGCACGTCGACCGACTCGCAGACATGGAGCGAGTGCGTGGGGGAGAGCGAGAGCGATGACGAGACGCAATCGACATCGGAGACGGCAGTGAAGAATGCGGCAAAGGAGCAGAGGAGCAAGGCTGTGGATGTCGTGGAACCAGCGCCGCCGGTCACTCCAACTGTCCCTCGTCTGCGCCGCACGCGGTCCGCGACTGCCCTCGCTGCCGCTAACGCGGAGACTGCTGTTGACGGAACCGCTTCTTCGCGTTCTCGTGGTCGCGCTCCAAGCACCCGCGCACGTCCCAACGCCACTGCGACGCCAGCCGCGCGAGCCTCGGACTCCAGACGTGCGCCGAAGCAGGCACGAACTGCCCCGGCGGCGACTAGAGCCAGCACTCGACGGAGGACGGGGCATCCCGGCATCGCCCTCAAGAGCGGCATTTGGTCGTGCTCAGCCTGCGGGTGCTCCAACCCTCACGCTCATCGCGTCTGCCGGATCTGTCGCAAGGCCAAAAACACCCCAGTGGCGGCAGGCAAGCTTGAGGTGGGGTCAGCAGAGCAAGCTCCCGTCCCAGTAGATTCGAGCGCAAGTGTGCCGACAGCGGGAGCGAGCAAGCTAGCGCCAGCAACCTCGTCATCGTCTGCGTCTTTGCCGCCGTCGGCACCAACCAAGACACCGCAGCGAGGACCGACAGCACCTCCGTCCGCAGCCAAGGCTCCTCGCACGCCGATGCGCGCCACTCCATCCGCCATTCCTCCGCCGACGCCCGGGGACAGCGCCGTGTTGCAGCCACTCCGGCGTCATCGCCAGGCGGCGAGCAACGTCCCAGTCACGCCGTCTGTTATCACTCTTAAAACACCGCATAAGCTCCGCGGGTCGTCAAGCAGACCGGATGCGGTAGCGGCTTCTCCGTCTCCGCAGAAACCATTCCCCAGCGCAATTCTACTCAAGCGGCTGGCTGCCGAGTCTCCAGTGTCAACGCCGGCGAGCAAGCGGCAGCGCGTGGCAACCCCTGTGACCGCCAACGGCGAGACGAGCGACGCGGGGACTCCACAGTCGGTGGCCTCGTCTACCCGTCGACGGTCCAAGAGCAGCGTCGCGAGCACAGGGACGACGGCGAAGGCGTCTGCGCCAGCCTCGTCGGCGAAGAAGACACCGCGGAAGCCTCGCGTGGTGATCGCCATCACGGGTCTTGACCCGGAGGCACGGAACGCGATCGAGTGCGCTGTGCACGCCATCGATGCCAACATGTCGAGCGAGGAGAGCGGCCACCGGAAGGCGCGCGTGGTCAAGAGTCTGGACTACGCGGCGGCGGTGACGCATCTGATCGTCGGGCAAGAGGCGAAGCGCACGATCAAAGTGCTGTTCGCGATCGCGCGCGGCGCTTGGATCGTTCCGGAGCGCTGGGTGTTTGCGTCGCTCGAGAGGGACCAGTGGCAGTCGGAGGAGGCGTTCGAGATGCCTGTGTTCGCGAATCAGTACTCACGCCTGCACCCCGAGTCGCGCCAGATCTTGCGCGGCCTCAAGTTCTTCGTCGGAGCGAACGTCGAACCCTCGCGCGAGGTGATGCAGTCGTTGATCCAGTGCGCGGGCGGAGAGGTGCGTCTCTCGGCTCTCTCTGCTCTCTCTGCTCTCTCGGCTCGGAGTGGTGCTGCCACTGACGCATGTCAATGTGTGTGTGTGTGTGTGGCTGAGCCCAGATCTGCAACCAAATTTCGGTGGCAGACGTATGCGTTTGCGCTGACGGCTCGCTCTTCCGTCGTGCCCAGCGCACCGGCGTGTGCGTCGTGTCCTCCAAGGTCTGACTGGGCACGGCTTGGCGCCTCGTGGCTCGTCCAACCGCGTGTAGTGACTGACGCGCGTTGCTGTGCTCGCTGGCGTCGCAGTGGGTGTTTGACAGCATCGCTGGCATGAAGCTGGCGGATAAGCACAAGTACTCGCCTGTGAGCGGATCGGCGGCGGCTCCTGCGCCTTCGTCGGGCCTCGAGGCTGCGAGTGCGGACGCGGACGCGGATGGCGATTAGGACGACGACAGCGCGCACCATGAGCACGGCGTTCAGGCGGCAGCTTCTCTATAGACGACTATTTGCAGCGGCGCGATGCTCTGGCTCGATCGACACGTTGCGCACTGGAGCCGTACAGCAACCAGAGACTCCTCGCATGCGATCGGACACAAGTAACAAGGTATTCAGCATCTACACGCGTGTCTTCGCTCGCGCACTCACTCGTCGCACACCTCTCCCTCTGCGCCGTTGGCAAAGTCGACGGCCCAGTAGTGCGCGTACTTCTGACTCGCGTTGTAGGCGTACCCGGGTCCGACGAACGTCTTGTTCCCGAAGAGCGTGGCGCTCGTGGTCGTGGTGTTGATCCAGGCCGCGATGACCGCGTCGACCGAGCGGTAGCCGCCCGCGGCCGCCTCGGACACGACTCCGCGGCGCGCGAAGCCCTGCGCCTGGGCTCGTGTCGTCGGCGTCGACCCGTCCAAACCCTTGGTCTTGACGAACGCGTCCGTGGCCATGGCACCCGCGTGCTCCAGCGCCGACGCCATGAGTTTCCTGTCCGCCGCGTGAGTCGATCGGCAAACAGCACGCGGCGCGCGGAGTGCGGAGGGAGGCGCGTACACACGTACCGGTTGATACAGAGCTCGGCGAGTCCCTTGTCGGCGCGCTTGGCGTTGATGGCGTCCACAAGCTGCTGCCGGAAGTTGATCACGGGGGTCGAAGCCGCCGCCAGCGCCAGTGCCAGCGCCATGGCAGCCACCAGCGCGCTCAGCGCCGCGCTCGCCCACCTACGGCCCATCGCGACCGCGCTACTGGCTGAATTGGGCGGGGTAGTGGAGTGAGCGCCGCGCTCGTGGAGGCGGCGACAGTGAGCAAGTGGCCATCGGCATCGGCTTCGCCATTGGCATCGCCCGAGGCGGAGATGGGATCGACGCGCCGGACTGAACCGGATATCGTACCCACAAGTTTCAGCTTCTGCAGAACAGCTGGGGAACGCAGCTGGTTGCGCAGAACCTTGCTGTTCGTATCGGCGGCGAGTCAGCGCGCCAAGTTGAAGTGGTGCGCACCGCCGAGAGAGCGAGCAGCAGTCCACGCGCTCGCCCATGCCGACAGCGGCCGGGAGAAGCAGCAAGTGAGCTCGGCGGCGGACTCTGTCGCTGGCTTCGTGCCGTCGCCGCTCATGAGACGGCGAGCATGTCCAGGCGCTCAGCCGCGCGTTCTCGGTGTCCCGAGAGCCCGAGGCGAGGCAGGAGCGAAGGCGCAAAACGGCGCTCCTCTTCGCCCCTGAGCTCGGCGCTGCCGATTAGTGCACGAGCGTTAGGGGAGCGAGGTAGGCCTATCCACCGCTGCGCGATCGCGGCCTTGAGCACTTGGACGTATGCATTGATCATTCACTATCGACAGCGCAGAGCGCAGTGGCTATTCGGCTCGAAAGACCACGCTCAGTGCTACCCTTCTTGCCCACCGGTCGCAGCAGTAGCGCGACGCAGATCGACCCGCAACAATGCGAGACGCTCTCCGCGGCGCGAAGCCGTCCGAGGCGAAGTCTACGGGCTCGCCTAGTCCTTCTTGGCCTTGTCCTCCTGCGACGCGTTGACCGCCTGCTGGACGATGGCCACGACCGTCTTGACGCGCTTGAACATCACCTGGCCCGTCGAGACCGTGATCAGCAGCATGAACACGATGATCGCCCAGTACAGGTGCGACAGCGTGTGGCTGACTTGCCTAGGAGGTGGAGCGTCACACGGTGGTTAGCCATTGCGGCGTCACAGTGAGGCGTGACACCGCGTTTGTCAGCGCGGCGGCACTTACTTGCAGTCGTAGAGCGGGATGTCGTAGCCGATGTGCTCGTAGCACATGAGGTCCTGGAAGATGCGGAACGCGAGCAGCGACAGCGCGATCACGCCCGGGATGAGGTAGAACTCGAGGTTCTTGTACGGGTCGCGCTCTGCGTTGACCTCCATGTAGCGCTGGCGCTCCTTCTCGATCTCGTTCGCGAGCTCCTGGCGGAACTTGAGGATCTGGCTGTGGCGTCCCATGCGCGCGCCGGCGTCGAAGACCGCCATGGCCGCGGTGAGGCACAGTTGATGGTGCGACTCGAGCTCCTGGATGGGCACGTAGCCGCACTTGGGGCCAGCCATGAGGTCCATCTCGCGCTTGTACTTGGTCAGCGCCTTGTCGCGGTTGTTCACGTTGTTTGCCTCGGCTGTCGCCTCCAGCAGCGTCTTGGCCTCGGGGAAAATGGACGCCTCGCGGAACAGCGACGCATACGCCTTGATGTACGTGTAGAGCTCGCGCGACGTGACGGGCATGCCGTGGATCTTCTTCGGGACCAGGTTGGCCGCGTCGAACAGGTCGTCCAAGTAGGCGGTCAGCAGCTCCAGGAAGCGATTGTCGATCGCGTCGACCGACCCGTCGTACTCGCGCTCCGTCACGGCGTGGCCCGGGTGAGGCAGCAGGAAGCACGCGACGCGCTCGAAGCACGAGCTGATCTGCTCGCGCGTGTCGGCGAGATCCTTCTGCTTGCGCGACGACAGCAGCTCCTTCATGTACTGCTCCATGTCCTCGCGCTTCTCCGCCAGCGTCTGGTTGCGCGAGAAGTCCTGCCAGTCGCGCACTAGGAAGTCGAGGCGCTGGAAGGGGCGAGGCAGATCGCTCTCCTCCTCCGCCGCCGCCGCCGCCTCCTTGCTCGCCTCGCCGCCGTGAGTCTCGCTCGCGGTCGACGCCGACTTGTCGAGCTTGCGCTGCGAGTCCGACTGTGTCGACATGGACCGCTGGTACTCCAGGCGCTTCTTGTCAAGCGACTGCAGACTCTTGTCCGAGTCATCCGGGTTCCCGAAGAGCGCCATCCTAGCATCAAAACGAACCACGAGCGGCGTGAGCCGACGGAGCTCCGTGCCAGCGAGGTCACCAGCGCGTCAAGGACTCCGAGCTTACCTGCCATACTCCGTGAACAGTGCGAGGTGCTGCAGGTTGTCCTCCTGCACGCGTTTGTCGACGTTGTAGATCTGGTACGAGCTCAGCAGCGTGCTGAGACCGAAGATGCTGGCCGTGAGCATCTGGGACGTCTCCGAGTCGAACATACCCTGCGTGTCGATGAGGAAAACGGCGATGTCCTCGCCCGTGGCGCTCTTGCGAATGAAGGGCGTCTCCCACATCCAGATGCCCGTCGTGTTGCGCTTGCGGCCGGCGCGCCACGAAAACCCCTTCTCGCCGTGCGTCTGCTCCATGTTCGAGTTGCCCTCGAGCGTCGTCTGCGCACCGCTCTCAACGCCCGCGAGCACCCACTCCTTCCACGCGTCCGGGCTCTCCGACTCGGCCGCACCTGACTCGCGCAGCATGCGGTGCTGGCTCGCATGGCGCAGATATCGCAGGAACAGGTCCAGCACGAACGACTTGCCCGTGCGGAACGCGCCGACGACCGAGAAGATGGCCACCTTCATGTCCTCCGGCACCTGTGAAGCAGCCGCAGCAGTCATCAGAGTCTCAGTTGATACGCACGCGCGGGCGTTCGAGGCGCTGTCCGAGGCGCAGGCGTACCTTGTGGAAAATGTCGCGCAGCGCGTCCTCGTCCAGCGCGAAGTTGGTGCCTTCGTCATTGATACTCACGATCTACAGGAGCACAGGCAGTCCCATAGGTCAGCACGGGGCTCGTAGCGCGGCGGAGGCAGGCGACGTGGCCCGTCGAGACCGAGAGAAGCCGAAAAAGGCGCCTGCCTCTCCGCGCTCCGGACAGTGCTACCGGCGTACCTGGCGCGCCTTGGGGACCTCCTCGGGCACAGACACCGTGGGCGCGGGCGGAGGACTCGTCGCGGTCGTCGGGGGCGTCGGGAGCGCGTCCGTCATGGCTGGGGAGCGAGCAGGAAGCGCCGGGAAGCGGGCTGGCTTGACGGCGGCCGTATGGGAGCGACGCGTTTCTTCGTTTAGGATGATGCTGGCGCGGTTCCGTGACGTATCCAAATCACTCTCGGCGCTCTCCTAAGTGCGAAACAGAATTTGGTGTGGGACACCGAATGATTCTGTGTCTGAGTTTCTACCGTGGGCGAAATTGGTAAAGGGACGGCGAGAAACGGCGCGGAGAGCCGAGGAGCGTGCTCAATGAGCATTGACGACCACCGATGTGTGTATGAGCGTGCGAGCGTCCTCTTGGCACGCGTCGCTAGAGTTACATCGCAGGAGGCGGCAATAGATAACACAGCGGTGTGCCCTCGGCCTACGTCGAGCTCCCGGCGGCGCTGCGCTCGGACGACATGGAGCGAAGGCGGCGGAAGGGCTCGAGTGCCCAGTCCGCTGCCGTGCGCCACACGCCCGCCGCGTAGTCGTACAGCGCGCGGCCGTCGCCACCGTCGGCATATAGAGCTGGCTCCCGGAGTTGGTCGCGCGGCACGCGTTGTCCGAAGCGCTGCGAGTTGTCCTTGACCCACCAGAGAACCGAGTACGTCACATTGTCGACGTTGCGTTCCATGACCATGCCGGGGTACCAGTGCCCACCGTACATCACCTCGACCGGGTCGCCCTTGTTCAGAGGCAGAAACAGTGGCTCAGGCTGCGGCTCGACCTCGGAATTTACCGACCCGTCAGCAGTGTCTGCCCATACGTTGTGCTTCTCCTCGAAGGCGTTGGTCGCTGCCTGGCTCTCACTTCCAGTCTCTAAGTCAGTTGAGTCGCTGTTGGAGCCGCGCGGACTCAGTGTCGCGTATTGAGCCTCCACCTCCACAATATAGTCGTTGACCTGCTCGAAGGCCTCCGCGAGGATCTGGCGCATGGAGCTTGAAGCCAACGGCGCGCGGTCTAGCCCGTCCTCGACAAAGTCATACGCGCGTTTGAAGCGCTTGATGAGGCCGTCGATTTCGTAGTCGCGCGGATCGATCGATTGCTCTCTCCGGCACAGCGGGCACGAGTTGAAGCGGTGCTCAACGGCCTTGGACAGGCACGACCAACAGAACGTGTGGTCGCAGGACAGTGTCACGGGGGACTTGACGTTCGTGTTCAGGCAAATCGGGCACGTCGGCGCACAGTCTCGAAGTCGATAGTTCCCGTCCGGCAGCACGCACAGCATGATGCGGTCGGTGAGAGCGGCCGTTTGGTCGCACAGAGAGTCTAGGGCCTCGGCCTCGTAGAACGTCTGCACATTGAGGTCCTCAATCACGCGCGCCTTGAGTTCAGTCCCGGCCACCTTGTCGAACTTCTTGGCGATCTTGACAAAAGCAAGCGAGTTAAGCACCACGAAGCGCCGGAAAACATCCACTTTGTGCGAGAGCTCGACAGCGTCCAGCAGCAGCACTCGAGCCTTGGCCGTGGACAGCACCCAGCGGTTGCCAAGAGCATGGCGCAGCGGAGTGAGCTCCAGGTCGACCAGCTGGTCCAAAATGCGCGCGTAGGAGGCGTTAACGCGCTCCATTTCGTTGGCGAGTAGTTCGTGGAACGCTGTGGCGTCCGCTTGCTCCAGTTGCTCATCGCCGGCCTGCAGCAGCTTGATGTGCCGCTTGAACTGCTTGTAGTCGACGTAGTCTCGCTCCCACTCCTTGGAGGCGAGTCCCCGCATCCGCTTGCCGAACTTCATGCCGCCGTGAGCGACGAGCTGGGCTTCCCACGGGTCCGTTGGTCTCCGGAGGTGAGTCGTTCGTTCTCTCTTGTTGGAAGGTCCTGGAGTGGTCTCGTCGGGCAAATCGGAAAGTGGGAACTCTTCCGAGCCTAATCGAGCCAAGGCAAGGCCAGCCAGGACCTTACTCAGTTGCAGTGTAGACCTCGACATGATCTTCAGCGCTGCATAGCTGGAATCTCGGAGATTCAACCTCAACCGTCCCGGTTGTTGGGTCAGCTTGAAGCTCAACTCGGAATCTTGCGGGACGCGAGCGTCGCAGCAAAGGCGTCGTTTCGTAAGAAGTGGTGCGTTTGGTGCCGTTCCAGTGCGATAAGCTCACTCTCAGGCGGAGGTAAAAATCATCGCAATACATTTGAATAGGGCCAAAGATCGAGGACGAGAATCCCTTCCGATTGGCCCAATAAGATCGCATTTCATCCAATGAGCAAGCTGTCTGTTGCCAAGTTGAAGCTGCTGCTCCCGGCCCGCTTTCGCGTGCAATGGAAGCGTTCGTGGTCCTGTACTGCGTGAGGAAGCATCCAAAAGCAAGCGCGCTGCGCTGCTGAGTCAGATACACAGAGCGATCGCCACCGGTTTGACGCAGCGCTTAGCAGCCGCGTCGCTCTGAAGCGACTGTGTGGTCAGGACCGGAGATTTGGCAACGCATCTGCCGCCATCTTCAGATCGCGCGGCACACGTATCCGCACTAAGTACGTCTGTGCTGAAGTGAAGGACGGTGTGAATCTGTGGGGGTTCCAGGCAAACATGAGGAAAGACAAGTGTCGGCGGACCTTCGTCTTGTTTGTGTCCAAATACGGCGGCAGAGCTGACTTGCGATCGCGAGCGCGCCGTCTCTCATCGAAGAATATGACGAGGAGGTATAGCCAACCCCGAGTGGAACGACACGGAGA
>JAADYC010000958.1:0-11269 GCA_023338135.1 Phytopythium kandeliae
GCGTGCGCAGATCTTTTGCCGGCCCACGGGCGTGCACAGCGGCCGCTGGTTCCGCTCGGGCGACTACAAGGACCTGCGACTGGCGCTGCTGCTGCGCAAGATGGAGTCGCTCGACGTCGTCATCCTCCAGGTGCGCGTCCTCGCCATACCTGGCGGCTGCGATAGAGATAGCGACTCTGACGCCGCCGCTGCCTTCTTTCTCTCTCTCTCTCTCTCTCTTTCGCTCTCTCTCTCTCTCTCATGCAGGAAATGTTCGAGGTGGCGTCGAGACACCGGCGCTTCTTGCGGGACGCGTACGCCTTAGGCTTCCGCTACCACTGCGGCTCCGTCTGGGTACGAACGCTCCATGCTCCGCGCCGCCCGCCGCCGCATGGGGATATGGCAACCGCAGCTAACGAGCCCGCCGCCGCATGGGCCGCCGCATGGGCCGCCGCACACAGCCGCGGCTTCTGGACCGCCGCCTGATCGACGGCGGCCTGCTGATCCTGAGCCGGTTCCCGATCGTGGAGCGCGACCAGATGGCCTTCTCGCGCGGCGCCGGCAGCGACGGCGTGTGCGCCAAGGGCGTGCTGCACGCGCGGCTGCAGCTGTCGCCGGACCTCTCGGATTCGCTCCACGTGTTCGCGACGCACACGCAGGCGGGCGACGGCCGCGCGGATTGCGAGCTGCGCGCGCAGCAGCTGCGCGAGCTGCTGCAGTTCGTCGCGCGCACCGTGCGGCTCGACGACGACGAGAGCGCCAGCACGCCCGTGCTGCTCGCGGGCGACCTGAACCTCGACGCGCGCCACGAGCTCGAGCATGACGCGCGCTCGGGAGCGCTGCTCGCCGCGCGCAGGTGCCGAGAGAGCCGCGCGTACCAGGAGTTCGTCGCCGGACTCGAGCGCGCGCTCGAGACGGACGCCGACCGCTTCCCCGAGTCCGGCCGCGCCGTCTCCAAACGCGCGCGCCGTGAGGTGATCGACCTCATGAAGCGCAAGTCAGACGACAACAGCGACAGCGGCAGCGATAACCACGACGGTGACCACGACGACTATGACAAGGACGACGACGAGTTGCATCCGATCACGAACGGCGACGGCCACGCGACGCTCGTGCATCGCGAGTGGCTCGACGGCGCCGCGCGCGACGGCAAGTGCATCGACTACCTGTTCTTCAGCCCGGGCGTGAGCGAGTCGGCGCCGACGCACCATCGCTCTGTCGGCACCTCCGCGCTGCTACAGCTCTCGCCTCTGGCCGAGGGCAGCGACGATGAGGCTGCGAGCTCTACGACGACCGCCGACAGCGCCGCCGCAGCTTCTGCAGCGGCACCGACCGCGACCGCGACGCTGACAGTGACCGCGGCGCCAGCAGCGACCGCGATCGACTCGGACGTGCTTGCGTCCCCCGTCGCGCCAATGTCGCCGGGCACCGCGCCTCGCTTCACGCTCGAGCTCGTCGAGGAACACACGCACGTGGACGAGTGCCGAGTCGCCGACATCGTCGCGGCCTCGGTACTCCTCGAGACGCGCGCGGATGGCGACGGTCTGAGCCGCAGCAGCACCTCGCGCGCGCTGCGTCTACGCAAGCCGCTGCCGATCACGCACTTGTCGGACCACTACGGGCTGCTGGCCGAGTTCCGCGTGGCGGCGGCGGCGCCCGTGACGCGGCCGGACGGGTCGCCGGCCGCGCGCTTCGAGTCGCTGGCCGACGTGCTGCAGCTGCACTTCCCTCCGCACGCGTTCGCGCAGCCCAAGCAGCGCCTGTGGCGGCTCAAGCTGCTCGTCGCGCTGCTCGCCGTGGCCGCGGCCGCCGGCGTCGTCATCATCACGATTGTCCAGGCTATCGGCGTCCGTGTGATCGGCTCTTAGACGCATTGCCATCGCCGCCGCCGCCGCCGCCGTCGCCGTCGTTGTCGTCATCATCATCATCATCATCGTCATCGTCATCATCATCACTATGTCGGACGCACCGACCAGCGGGAGAGACACATATACATGCACACAGACGCCAACAGGCAGACAGACAGACACAGACACAGACAGACACAGACAGACACACACAGTCAAAGACAGACAGACACAGATAGTCAAAGACACGAGGCGCGACGGCCGCTTCCGTGTTGCCGACGTCACTGCGCCGCACTGATCGACCGAGTGTATGGTCACGAATGGCCTGCTCTGCTCTGCTCTGCTCTGCTCTACGCGAACGCCTTCTCGAAGTACGCGATCAGGTGCTGCGCGACCGCGAACGAGAAGACGAGCTTGGGACCCACGACGCTGAGCTTGGGGATCACGCCCTTGAACAGCGCGGTCGGGCCCTCCTCCTTGAGCAGGTTCTTGACAACCGTCACGCCGCTCTCGGGCGAGTCGAACGGCCGCGACTGCACGCGCGTCTTGATCACGTCCAGCGGCTGCGCCACTGTCATGAGCCGGCGGCGCCAAACAAGACCGACGAGCACGCCACGTCAGTCGCCGACGCATGGCTACTAGCGAAGCGAACCCGCCAAACAAGACGGACGGACGCGCGCAGCGGGATCTTATCCCCGCGCGGACAGGAGAGGACGTGAGAGGACGATGGAACGTACCGATGATGCTGGCGGAGGCGCCCGAGATGGACGCGACAAAGTTCTGGAAAAAGGTCGCGTCGTTGTAGTTGTCGAGGTGGAAGAGGTACTCCTTGGCGGCGGCCGAGCCGCCGAAGAGCGCGAACGAGCCCGGCGCGTTGCGCGCGGCCGTCCAGCCGGCGCCGCGGTAGAGCGCGAAGCCCTCGGTCGAGAAGATCTGCACGATGCCCTTGCCGGCGATCGCGGCCGGGTTGGTCTGCGCGCGGATCTTGAGCACGTCGAGCGGCAGCAGCGCGATCTCGCCAATGCCGATGAGGCTGCCGGCCGACGCGTGCATCATGGTCTTGGCGTTGCGGTCGCCGAAGGTCTTCTGGAAAAACTCGAGGTGGTTCTTCGTCATGTAGTCCTTGACCACGGGCTGTCCGCCGAACTTGTAGATGCGCTGCGACACCTTGTAGCCGGCCGCGAAGCCCAGACCCGGGAACAGCGACCGGTAGCGCGCCAGCAGCGGCTTCTCGTACGCGTCGCGGAAAATCACCTTGGAGAAGCCGCTCACGCCCTGCACCGGGTCCTTGTTGGTCATCAACCGCTTCGCGACCGTGTCCACCGGGTGGAAGATCATGAGCTCGAAGATGCCCGAGCACGTCGACCCGAGCAGCCGCGCGGCCACCTGCCCGCCTCCCGTCGCCTTGCTGTCCGATCCGATTGCCACCATGCTTGGAGATAAGCTGACGTTTGTGCGTGCGTGCGCGTGCGTGTGTGTGTGTGTGTGTGTGTGTGCTGGTTGGCTGGTTGGCTGCACCGACGGCGACGGAGACAAGCACGCGCTCTGCTTCTCGCGACGCAAGTCTAGAAGTGTGGACCGCACGCGCGGGCCGGTTGGTGGTGGTGGTGTTGGGTCATCCATCCGAGACTGCCCATCTCGCAAGTCGACAGCATCGCTGGCGAGGTTGATGTCGACTTTGAGCGATTTGAACGGCTTGACCGGGGTATATCCGTAAGGAGTAGGTCAAAATGGAAACATCGTTTTGGATACGTCTAAGTTTATGAGGGAATCGAGGTAGGTATCGACGAGATTGATGGCGAGTGAAACGAGTGGACCACACAATCTCATTGACTGTGTTTCAATATCGAAAGTGCAGTACCGCGTGCGTTGTCATTGAAGACACTTCTCATCCGTGAGACTATCATGTTTAGCTCTTCGGTCCATTAGTTATAAAGTCATGGGCGAGATTGACAATATTTGGAGATCTCAAACTCGCAGAAATCTCGACCTGGATTGGCTGAAAGCTCAATCGAGTTTTGGCGAATACGATCGCCGCTTGCCTCCTCAAAGTCGACAAATGTTCGGTCGATCCAGCGTTCTGGACACGAGAGCGACACGCGCGCGTCACGATCTTGAAGTTCCGCTCCAAAGATCGTCAACATCGAAACGCAAAGCGATTCGCAATTCTTTGAATTGAAACCGGCAAGCGAAGGGACCAAACCGGCGCGGACCAAGCAGAAAAGCGCGGCACAGCACGCCTCCAGTCTGTCAGTCCGCCTGCGCGCCGTGCATCCTCTGCTGTCCTTGGCCTTGCTGCGTCCTCTTCGCTCCCTGCTGGCTCATGTGTGCCTCACCACGGCTCCAGTCGCTGGCCAGCGCAAGCGACGCCAACAGCTCACAGCAGGCACGAAGCAAGCGCGGACGTCAGTGGGAAAGAGAGAGAGAGAGAGACGCCGTCCATCCTCGCCGGCACTCACGTTTAGCAGTCGTCGCTGCGATTGCGCACTGACAACTTCAAGCCGCCTCAACATGCGCTTCGCTTGCTGACGCCGCTTTGCTATGCGAGGATGTTGAGCCGCAAGCAAAGCGCGCACTGATGCGAGTCGTCGCACACTGCAGAGCGTACCTCCCACAGTTCGGAGTGATGCAGGCGCCGGTGTTGAGAACAATCGACGTGACTCATATCGGTCCACCAGCCGATCGTGCAGGCGCGGCGTACGAGCGCGGCGATCCCGAAGGGACCAGCAGCGAACGAACGCTCCCGGCGATGCTCCCGGCCGCTCTCAGCTCTCGGCGTCGGAACGCACGTGTCGATACGTACGACCCGCCGCTTCAGCTTGCCGCCAGTCCCGCGCTGCGCCGGGCAGTCCGCCGTTCGCTCATGGCGGGTGCCTGTTGATGATGCGACGCGCGAACTCTCTCTCTCTCTCAATTTCTCTCTCTCCCTCTTGTTCTCTCCTTCGACCTCGAGGCGAGCAGGTCTCCACGAAGCAAGCTTTCACAACACAAGTGTACACACGTCGCAGAAGATGTGGAGCTCCTGCAAGCCAAGTCTTCCGAGGTACGTTGGCGACCCCGCTGGATGCAGCATTGCCATCGAAGGGAACATCGTGCCGATGTTCGCGGCCAAATACCCGTCAGAGCGTTCGCACGAGCGGCCACTCGACCGCTGCCTCGGACACTGCCGGACTGTCTCGCTCTTCTCTTGGACATCGCACTCGCACACCCGCGCTGATGAGGATCCGCGGCGCGATCAGGACCGAAGGCGCTGCGATCCCGTCGCGCATGCGGCCACCGGAGCAAACCAACGTGATGCACCGGCCGCTTTCACACACTGGCGCGGCTGTTGTAAGGCTCGCAGCGACGAATAGCCACCGCTGTCACCGTTTCCTACACCCGCGCGGACATGGGAGCTGTCGACCTCCTTCTCACTCGAGCCGTCGCGGCTGCATCCCCCTCGCGTCCGGCAAGCAGCGCCAGCGCAGCACTCGCGCCGCCTCAATGGCTCGTAGGAGAGTGCGCAGCCGCCTCGACGCGCGACTGCTCGATGCTATGCGGCCTCGACGCTCGACGGAAAGCGATCAAACATGCACGTTGCTATTCGTTACTTTTTGTGGCTTTCGGATCAACGGGAGACATGTTACATCACTTTCCATGGAGGCGCGGCAGGCGGCCGAGACGCTCGCGGCTCGCGCCTCGCCACTCGCTCGGGGTAGCCGACGCGAGGCTTTCACGAGGCAGTAGGCACTCTACTTGAGCATAACGTTGGCCTTCTGCAGCGACTCGACGTGCACGGGGCCGGCGCGCGACCGCACAATGTACCGGTCCATGTACATGACTTCGAGCTTCTTGCTCGTCATGATGCCCTTGCTCACCGTCTCCCACACCTTGTTCTTCTTCATCTGGATGGGCGTGACAGGGTCCACCTGCTCCTCGCCGCTCGCATACACCTTCTCGCCCACCTCAGCCTCCGGTGCCGGGTCCAGCAGCTCGACCTGGCCCTTGGCGTTCGCCACCGCGAGGATCATGCCCGTCGACTTGGTCCGCACGACCTTGACCGTCTTGAGGTTGCACAGCACGACCACCTTGCGGTTCAGCAGCTCCTCCTCCGAGAAGAACGGCTGGTGCTCCATCACCATCTCGAGCGTCTCGCCCTTGCCAATGTCCACCTTCTCCACATAGTGCCGCTCCGACGTCGAGTGCGGCGTCACCTCCGTGATCTCGCCCACCCGCAGGTCCAGCTGTGAAAACACGATCGGCGAGCTGTACACGTCCGACTTGACCATCGTGGGCGACTTGGCTGGCTGCTTGGCTGCTTGGCGGCTTGGCGGCTTGGCTGCTTGGGCTGGCGCTTCGGGCTGGGAGGGGACGAACGCTTGACTTGCTCGGGACCGCCCAACTTGGGAAATGACGTCTTCCCGGCCGTCGCCGCCGCCGACGCCGAGATCTTCTCGCTGCTGCTGCGGCTGCTGCTGTTGGGCTGTGGGGCGAGGGAGGAGAAGACATGCGCCGAGGAACTTCAATCATGCGTGCGCGTGTTTTTCCGGCGGATCGCGCTGTGATTGGTGGAAAATTTAAACGAAGCCGAATGGAGCGAGTCCATTGGCCGGATTCACCACACGGACGCCGTCGATTGGGCGAAACGCAGACCGTCGCGTGTCTGGCGATTGATAGGTGGCGCCACCAGGCAGAAGAACGCACGGCACGCACGGCCCGCGCGTTTCTGCCCTTCTTCGGCGCTTCCCCTCGCGGGATTCCTGTCCTCGACTGCGGCACAGCGCACGTTCATCCGTTGCCTTGGTTGCGGGCGGCGGGCGGGCGGGCAAGCGAGGACGGCGGCTCCGCCATGAAGAAGCAGGCATGGGGAGTTTTGCTCCGTTGGTTCAACGACGACCAAGTGCAAGCTTGAAGTCTGCGTGCGTCCGCCGGATCCATACTGGAATCCAGTGAGACGGCGATGGGGAAATGGAAGCGGAGCACATCGTTAGAGGATACGGTTTCTCTTGCGCAATGTATGGAACGCATGGTTGAAGTCGCAACATCTAATACCTCTGAGAAGGTATACACATTGAAGTTGCTTCGACGCGCAGCGGACTCCGGTCGCGTGGAGGACTGGCGGCGCGAGGCCGAGTTTGTATGTTCCGATAGTGGAAGCGAGTCGCCGAGGAGCTCGGAGCGCGCCGAGAAATGCCGCAGCCGATGGAGTGCTCGCGGCCCTGTGCAAGGCGAATAACTCGCGTGCGCTGATGAGGCCATTCTCGCCCCGCTGGTCGTCGTCCACTCCGTCCGCGCCGCGGCGTGTGCCTCTCCGTCCTATCGCGCGCGTGTCGGACGTGGCGCACGCGCGAACTTCAGACTTGCTGCGCAATGCGCGAAGCGGTGCGAAGGAAGCGAGAGCGATGACTCATGGAGCGCCAACGAGTTGCAGCGACGAGTTGGTTGGCTGCTTCGCGGTCTTCCGCGCACCAGACCGATGCGGTTCGTCGGTCGCAATGGGCGATGCCACGGAGAAGCTTCCAGCACGATCGCAAGGGCTCTGCAAGCAGCGTGTGCGGCTACGGTGAGCACTGGTCGGGTAGAGCGCGCGGCGGAGGGGGCTGCGAGTGGCGAGCGCCAATTCCCTCCAAGGCTCTCGAGGTCGCGAGCAAGGAGCCAGCCTCAAGTTCGTGCGCGCTATCTTGAAGTTGTATTCCTGTGAGACTTGACTTTGCTCCTCTTCCACGATACGACTGTTCGGAGGGAATACTGATATAGAGGTGAAAGTAGTCTTCATCGACCCGATTTCAGCCAACCATACGACGCCTCTGGCGCAACGGAAGCGTGGTCGTGGTTTCCAGCAACGCGCGCCGTCCGCCGTCCTCGCCATCATGGTGCAGCTCCGGGAGCTCCTCGGCGCGGCGCCGGTTGCGCACTTCGAGTGCATGTACACCAAGCACAAGACGCAGAAGCGCAAGACGTGGCACGACGGCTTCGTCACGCTCTACGCCTCTCGCCGCGTCGCGCTGCACGACGAGGCGCCGCTCGCCGGTGCGTCCGTGCGTCCGTCCTCTCTCGCGCGCTCGAGCGGCTCACTCACGCATGGCGGTCGGATGCAGGCGCCTTGCTGGATAGCGCCAAGGTTCTGCCGGATGTGTGGGATCGCAAAGACGAGGAGTACATCGACACGCCAAAGTGAGCACGCGCTCGTGTCCGTCTGCCTCCAGCCGCCACGGCCGAGGGAC
This sequence comes from Phytopythium kandeliae, assembly GCA_023338135.1. NCBI lineage: Eukaryota > Oomycota > Peronosporomycetes > Pythiales > Pythiaceae > Phytopythium > Phytopythium kandeliae. Next base: position 8,030 of record JAADYC010000958.1, read on the forward strand.
AGACTGACTCATAGACGGACGCGTTCGTTCGCGGAGGGAGCAGGTTCCTCATCGATATCATCGACACCACGCCGCTCCGCATCGATGACGGCGCGCCGTCCGCCCCAGCCGCGCCGCCGCCTTCACACTCGGCTGCTCCTACGCCAGCGGCGCCGCCGCGTCCTGGATCAGGTCAAGCGGCTAGACCCAGAGCCATCCGCGGGCCGGTGACCATCAACAGCAAGTTCAAGGCGCCGGTCGCACGCCCTGGGCAAGCGCGACCCGCCGTGGCGGCGCCCGCCGCTCCGCGCGGCCGAGCGCACCCGTACGCGGCGGTTACCGGCCGACATGGACCGCCGAGCGGCCGCAGTCGCGTCGATGCGACCGCGCGCTTCGACTTTGAGCGACGCCCAACGTCCGAGTGGGACTACAAGCCCGGCGCCATCCAGCGCACTCGTGCGTCCGTCGCCAGCCGTCTGTCTCTCTACCATCTCCTCGATCAGCGCTGACGCCTCGCAACCTTCTCGTGTCTGTCGCTACAGCGGATCAAGTGCTCACGTTGCTCGGACAGCCATAGTCGCGCGCGATCCGCACCGCGCCGTGTCGTGCCGACAGATTGCTAGGCTCCTATTGACTCGCTTGCCTTTCACGCATCGCCAGCACTATCGGCCGTCGTTCGTGCTCGTCGAGCTCTCGGTCGTGCCCGTGGTGGGCGACACGTTCCGCCCCCTCGCAGGCGGCCACCGGTCTGCTTCTGCCGCCGCGACTCGGCCCAGCAGACCGTCCCACGAGTCGCGCGCGCCGATGAGCGCCTGCGAGAACATGCCGCGGTCGTCCTGCGCCACGGCGACGAACCCGCGCCGGCGCCAGAAGTCCCGCAGCGCGCGCGCGAGCGCCAGTGCCAGCGCCAGCGCCACCAGCCACGTCAGCGCGTCCAGGATCGCCACGTCCGCCTGCGTGCGGCCGCCGCCGTCCACGCCTCGCAGTCCTCTTCTGCTCTCCGCCGCCATTCCCGCTCGGAGCATGGTGCTCAGGAGATGGACTTGTCATTCGCATGAAACTACTGAACAGCATCGATTCCACGACAGCACGACGGTTATGTGCTTCGATAGGTTGTCAGCTTCCCAAGGCAACAACAGCAGAGAGAATGGGAGTGATCGCCGCGCCGATCTTGACACGTCGGTCCGAGATGGCGGCTCACATGACGACTGGGCAGCCGTCGACGCGGCCCAGACACTGGCCGGCAAGGACGGAGGCCGCGACGCGGAGACAATCACCGCGGAGCTACAAGCGGCGGCATCGCCGCGAGCTCAAGCGCGCACCTGCGACCGACGCAATCGACGAAATAAAGGCGCGCCGAGAGGCAAGCAAGTCGCCTGCTCCGACTGCCGGCAGCCATGGAGCAGGTCTATATAGTATACGAATGAGCGGCGCTCATGCCATGTGCCCAGCCGCGTCGCTGCTCCGGGCGGCGCCGCCGGCGGCCTGCGCGAGGAGCAGCACCTCCGAGAGGCAGATGTCCAGCAGGTAGGCCGTGAGTCCCCAGACGACGTGCGGGCCGCCAGTGAACACGGGCGTGGCGTTCTCGCGGCGGATCCAGTTCTCAGGCTCCATGAGGTCGCGCAGCGAGACGGTGAAGAGCTGCTCGACCTCGTTCTCGTTGATCACGACGCTCTGGTCGCGCATCTCGCCGATGAAGCCGACGACGGGCGTGACGGCGATGCCCGTGATGGACGTGACGCTCGACCAGTCGCAGCGCAGGATGCCGAGCACGTCCACGGTCTCCGAGTGCAGGCCGACCTCCTCCTCCATCTCGCGCAGACACGTGGCCTCGATGCACGAGTCGCCCTCGTCCACCATGCCGCCGGGGAAGCACACCTCGCCCTTGTGCTTGCCGACCGTCAGCGACCGCAGCGTGAAGAGCACCGACGGCTCGCCGTTGAACGTGCACAGAGGGATCACCACGGCCGCGCGCTGCGTGTACGCCTTGGTGATCTGGCGCGGCAGCCGACTCAGCCGCTTGCGGATGCGCTCCAGGTGGCGCGCGCCGAACGCGTCGCCCAGCGCCGTGAGCCGCTTCGCGCTCTGTTCCTGAAGCGAAAAGTCTGGCGCGCATCGCAAGTCGCAGAGGAGAGGTCAGCGGTCAGCCGTCGTTGGCAATATGTGGCCGGGTCCGGTCCGGTCCGGTCCGGTCGAGTCGAGCGGCTCGGCGGCGGCGTGACGACTGCGCTCGGACGCACCGTGGTACGGCGTGAGCACCGTCTTGAGCTCGTCCAGCTTCCCCTCACTCAGCAGCTCGGCGCACAGCCGCAGTGTGTACTCCCTGCGCTCACGCACGCGGCCGTTAGACGTCGGCGAAAACTCGTGGGCCGAGCACAGGAGGCGGCCGACGGACGCACCGGTCCTGGTACGCGGCGGCGAGCGCCGGTGCCGTATAGTTGTTGACGAGGAAGGCCACGTCGGCGCGCGGCTTGGCGAATTCCTGCGCGAGCACCTGCTGGTCTTTCGGTGCGTGTTTCTCCTGGGTGGAGGCCGACGCCGATGCTGATGCTGGCGCCTCGTTCTTGTCCGCGTGGCGATGCAGTGGGTGCGGGTGGCGCTGGCGATGGCGCTCGTCCCGAGCCAGCGCGGCGGCCGAGGTGGCCGCGGGAGCCGCCGCGCGCGCGCTACCGGCGATCGTCGACAGCAGCGCGCGCGCGGCGAGCTGCCCGACTCGCCGGCGCGCCGAGACGCACGGGAGCGGCAGGCGGTCGACGAGGCTCATGCTCGATCGAGACGTGGCGGTCAGCTGGCGGCTTTGGGACTGAGAGACGCGGTCTGGCGGCCGGCCGGCGGGTTCCCTTCTTCGAGCGGATCGCGACGAGGCGCTGGCTGCTGCGTCAGGATCGAGAGCGCGACGCCGCACGGGCCGCGACCGCCACGGAGCTGGCGTCGCCGCACTTCTTTGGTGCTTGGTGCGAATATGCTCGGAGAGCGTTTGGTTTGGTTGGCGGCGAGGTGGGAGAACGGGTCGAGTGTCCGGGTATAAGCGTCTTGCTTTGGCGGTATGATGGCGGGAGGGATGGGAACACGACTGTTCAGATTGGACACGAGACATGAAACAGATGGCACGGATATGAAGGCTTGTTTGGAAATGCCACGCGCGGTGCGTCACTGGGTTTTGAGAGCGGCGAGTCTGCTCCCAAATTGTACCGACGATAGTAGGACCGTGTACCGATGAAAGTCGACAAAACGGTACGATCGCTCCATCGCACGAAAACA
>JAADYC010000959.1:0-11242 GCA_023338135.1 Phytopythium kandeliae
GGCGAGGAGCGGCGGCCTTCCCACCTGGAGGCTGTCGGTCGGTGCCTCGTTCTCCTTCGGATGGAGTGTGCGCGGCGAGAGGGCGGCGTTCCCGTCAAGCGCAAGCAGCGCTCGGCCTCAATGTAGGGCCGCGCGAGCTCGCTGCGACTCGACAGACTGCCTTCCGACGCGGCTGATGGACTCTACGCAACGCAAACGCAGTCGACAGCAGCACAATGCTCCAATAACACCGTCGTCGTCTCTGTTGAATCGAAACGCGCCATCGCTCGCCTCTCAAGCCCGTCCTGCGTCCACACTCACTCGCGAGCATCCATCCACTCGCTCCGTCCACTCGACATCCACTCTCGCTCGGACTGCAGCCAACTCCAGGCCTCGCCGCTTGCGCGCTCACCAGTGGCCCCAGCGACAGCGCGGCCAGCGCCACGAGCCCCGCCAGCAGCCGCCGCCTCGAAACTCGTCTCCCTCCCCAGCTTCGTCTCCGCCGCCGCCGCCGCCGCCGCCTCCACGCCAGCGGTTGTCTTCTTGAATGTCTTCGTAGCCGGCTGAAGACATGTCCTCCGCTCCACCGGCGGTTCCAGATAGCGCCTCGTCCAAATGACGAAGCAGGTTCCCTCCTGCGACAGACATCGCGATGTGAGTTCGCTATCCGCGCCGGCACCGGCGATCTCACACTCCAGCCATCGACGTTTCTCGCACCGACGGCGGGAGCGTCTGCTTCCGCGGCCACGACGGCCGGAGAGCCGGCGATGCCGAGCAGTGCGATGGTGATCAGGCCCAGCGCGGTCTTCATCGCCCTTCTTCTTGGCGAGAGGCTAGTCGGAAGAGCGGGCGGGTGCGTCGCTTGGAGTCGACGGCGCAAATCGAGGAGTGGCGAGGCGAGGCGAGGCGAGGCTCGCCCATCGCGGCCTTCACCGCGCGCAAGTCCAGGAGCTCGCCGCGAGAAGAGCCTCACGAACTTCAACGCGCGTGGGTCGATCTGCGACCAGGAGCTCCGCTGTCGATTGGTTGCGACCGACCGATTTAGACTGTCGAAGCAGGCAGGAGCGATCAGCGACGACAGTTAGAAGACCTATCGGCGCTGCGACGCGCGGTTGGTTCTCGCCGGGAGGAGTCGCTGCGCGCCATTCCCGGACTCGGCGGCAACGGCTTCGACCGGAGCGGCGCGGCGCGCTCGCCATGGTCTCCGCGACCTCGAGCGTCGGATCCACGACGGTGGTGTGCGCCTTGTCGGACCAGGTCAAGAAGTACCGCGCGCGCGTGCTCCAAGGCGGGAAGGAGAGCGCTGGCGATGCCGCCGCGTCCCGCTCCAAGGCGCCCGCCATCCCCTCGCTGCTGCTCCTGTGCTTGAAGGTCGTGTCGGACCGCTTTTGCCTCGAGCCCAAGGCGAGCAGCGTGCCGCGCCAGTTCTTCCCGGAGGTCATGGCGCGTCTGCCGCTCGACCTCGACGTGTGCGTGACGGCGCCGAACGTCAGCGATGAGAACTACTGGAAGCGCTGCTGCCTGAGCAAGCCCGCGTGGAAGACGCTGGAGATCGCCGACCACGGACTCACGTGGAAGCAGCTCTACCTGGAGAAGCACTTGCAGGAGCTGATCGAGGAGTTCGACCCGGCCGTGGACGACCTGGATCACCTGGTCGCGACCGTCAAGGCGTGCAGCGAGTTCGTGTTCACGCTCGAGATCGACCAGCTGCTGTCGCACCTCGACCTGCATGAGCTGTGCGCGCAGCTGCGGAACCTCACGCGGCTGCGCGTCACGTACGGGGTCAAACAGATCGGCATGAAGTACGAGCGCATGCTGTTCGGCATGAAGATCTCGGACGCGACCAGTCTGTCGCACGTCGTCAAGGCGTCCGCGACGCTGACGACGCTCTGGCTTCCGAACAACCTGCTGGACGACGACCTGCTGCGCATGCTCATGACGGGGCTGGCCAAGAACTCGAGCATCACGTCGCTCGACTTGTCGCACAACAAGCTCACGAACCACGGCGCGCGGCTGCTGTCCAAGCTGCTTGGGCCTGACAGCGTCCTCACGAGCCTCAACCTGTGCGACAACCAGATCCACGCCGAGGGCGGCCGCTACCTCAGCCGTGGGCTCAAGTACAACACGAGTCTGCTCGAGCTCGACTTGCGCTTGAACCGGCTGACGGACGACGGTGGCCGCATGCTGCTCGAGGGACTCGTGGAGCACCACTCGCTTGCCAGACTCAACCTCAGCAGCAACATGCTGGGCAAGGAGAGCGCTGAGGCGCTCGCCGAGATCCTGACCGACCCACTGACCGCGCTCCGCTTCGTCGACCTCAGCAGCAACGCGCTGCAGGAGGGAGACGGCGACGCGCTGCTGCAGGGGCTGCAGCAGAACGCGTCCCTCGTCGCGCTCGACCTGCGCCAGAACGCGCAGATCCCCGACGACGCCGCATGTCTCGCCAAGATCGCCCAGAAGCTGCGCCAGAACGAGATCGCGCACAAGACGGCCTCCGAGTCGTAGGCTTGACGGAGTTCATGCGCGTTCCTCCTCCCCCTCGCCCGCGTCTTCCTCTTCTTGCTGAGTCGCGAGCAGCGCGTGAGTTAACAGCACGAACACGACGTCGTCGCGGTGCCCTGCCTCGTTCGGCCGCACGGACGCCAAGTAGAGCTGCTTCTTAACCATTTTGGCCACGCGGCCGAGGCTGACGAGATCTACGCGCGCGAATGGCGCGTCCAGCGCCTTTACAACCACGAGGGCGACCGCGTGTGTCCGCGCGGGGTCGCCTGCGCCATACACAGGCTGTTAGAGCGGGTGGATCGCACCAACGAGTCGATAGGCAATGGCGGCGGCTTGCTTGCCAGCGTCGCGTACCAGCGTAAATGAGGAAATCGGCGCCGAACTTGGACCCGGTCGTGACAAAGTAGCCGCGCTCCCACAGATTGTGGAACACGAGGATACGGTCTCGCTGCGCCTGCGCTGTGTGCATCACGCAGTAATATCCGTCAGCGCGCAATGAGGTACCTGCCGCTGGGATCGCCTCATGACAGCGCACCTAATACGCTCGTTGGTCCGCGCTCCTCACCACGAGCGGAGCGGACAAGCCCAGACGCGAGCCTTTTGACTGACTCGGACGATGTGACGTCGGACGGAGGCTCGTTGAGCGCCAGAAAGTCGTGCGCGAGGCCGACCGCGAGTTCCTCGAGCGACAGTCTGAGTGTTTGCGCCGGCTCCGCTGTGCCGCCGCCCTCCGCCGCCCCGTAGATCCGGTGTGTCACCCGGAGAGCACGGACATGATCTGCTCCGCGCACGAACGCGTACGCTTGCTCCGCGGCGTCGGCGCCGCCATCGGCGTCGACCCCGACAAGCTCGGCGACGATCCGCTCCATGGCTGCTGCTTTGCCGCCATGCACTGCATCGACCTTCACTCTGGTATCTAAAGTTGACGTGGCGAACATCAATTAGGGTCGTGTTGAAGAAGAAGACAGAACGTGGCTTGGAATAGTTGATGCATCATCCCGAACGCGAAGTTCAATGAGGGACACGCATACTCAAAACAAGGGACCGTCACGTCAGGCGCAAAAGCTGGGGGCATCAAGGAGGAAGCACGGGAAAGGACGGAAGGGCAGCAAGCATATCCGAAGTTGCCAGGCGGACGGAGTGCGCGACAGCGACAGCGACAGCGTCAGCGACAGCGACAGCGGCGAGCGATGGACCCGGAGGAGAACAAGGCGAGCGAGATCGTCGGTGTAGGGGCGACCGAGGTCGTGGATGTCGACAACGAGATCATCAATGTGAGCGTGAAGGGAATCGTGGACGCCGACGGTCACACGAAGAAGGTGACGACGACGAACCATGAGGCTGGTGCTCCTCCCCCCGCGCCGGCTGCTGCGCCGACGCCGTCGGTGACCAAACCCCAAACCAAGGCGGCCGGGCTGCCGATGTACCTGGCGGCGTACGAGCAGTGGGTCCTTGGCCATACGTCCCTCGCGCGTAACGCGGAGACCATGCTCTACATTGCACCGCAGCTCGTTCCTGTACGTCGGTGATTCCGCGCTACCTCAGATTTGTGTGCATCCTCCCTGTCAGCTAACGGAAGGCGCTTGCTTCCCTCAGAAACGCGTGCTGGAGCCTGAAGTAGCGACGCAAACGGGCTACTCGCTCGTGGGACTGCTGCGCTTGTACCACGACTACATTCTGTACAAGTCCACGGCCGTGGAGGCGCCTGCCACCGTGTCTCAGCAGTACGTTGCTCCGCGCTCAGGTGGAGCGCCGCAGCGCCTCGCCTGCTAATCGCCTCGAGTGCCACCGCAGGCTTGTGCGCGCGGCGCGAATCCCGTTGTCCATCATCTCGCACATCCAAGTGTTGGCGGAGGTTATTGCGCGCAAGACTGGCGGGGACGCCGGCAAGTGGCGTCTGGTGCGATGCGTTTGCTTGTGCGAGTCGACCGCTCGACGCTCCTTTGCTTCCCACTTACCTAGCCTCGCGTCTGCGTTTACACACTTGTGGCTATAGATCGTCTCGCTCGAAGTCGTCAAGAGTGTGTTGCGCGTGGTACTGCTCATTCAACAGCGGCGCGGGATGCTTGTTCGCGGCGGAAAGGTCGGTGTCGACTCGTACGGCAGCGTGCCGTGGCAATAGGCACCACTCAAACTCACTCGTCTTGGGTCCACGAACAGTACAAGGGCGTGGAGTCGGCGCCTCGACCGTCCGCGTTCGCTCGTTTCACTAAGAAGGCGCCGAAGCAAGGCGCCAGGACGGGCAAGACCTTCGGGAAAGGTATGACTGCTGTTGATACGCCTAGGCTGCCATGCGTGATGCCCGAGGCTCATACACCCTCTGTGTTTCGATGCTGCAGCGCCTGCGACTGAGCCTGCTTCAGCTCCAGCAGACGCCGCACCAGCCGTGAACACAATCAGCTTCCCCGTACGCGACAGGCAACACCCGTCAGCTAACTTGTCTATATACTGACAGCGAAACTCACTTACTTGGCTTGGCAAAGGATGCGACGCTCACAGTGGACGACGCGTCCCGGGAAGACCTTCTCATTGGCGGTGAGCTGTGCCACATCTTCCGTCCAGTCGTCTACGCGATTTTGCGACAGCGCCGACCGGATACGTCGTGGACTCCGATCATCGCGTCGCTGGCGGTGGAGCTTGCCGGGTATGCTCGGAAAGTCGCAGTTGAAGAGGATCCTGTCGTCTGACTTCCTACTGCCAATCCTACAGTCTTGCGATGTCTTCGGCGGCCGTGAAGCCGAGTGGTGGTGCTTCTGCTCCCGCTCCTGCGGCGCCGTCGACACCATCGATGGCTCAAGCCGAGATTTCTGCCCGAAAGGTTGGTGCTTCGCGTAGTTTCAGGCGGAGTGGGAATCGTGAGTCTAACGCATTCGAGTTGCTTTCTGGCATATGAAGATGGCGCTCTTGCTCTATCTGCTGCGCGACCCAGTGTACGAGAACGTCACGATGCCAGCGACCGGACAGGTGCGTGCTACAACTCTGTGTCCGATGCTTCTATCTTGCTAACGCTGCTCGTTCATTGTTGGCGCAACACTCCAGGCTGCCGACGCCTTGGACATTCTGCCGGTTGTCGGCAAGGTGTTCCGCTTCACGACGACCGCCATCCTGGGCTACTACCACCAGTTCCACTTCTACACGTCGGCGTCGTAGGCCCATACTGCCGTTGCCCCGCATGTTGTGCGCGCCTCGCTTCCCATCCGTGCGCCAGCAGGCAACGACTGCCGTCCGGTCATTCATCGCGTCGAGCATTGTGCAAGGGGAGCATAAAGCCTGTATTCCTGGGCTTGAACAGTTGAAACCCCGTGTTGGAAGCTCCCCATTATCGCTGACGTCCGCTTACACCGCCGCGGTGGATCTCTAGACCGCCGTCGCGACATCGCGTGTAGAAAAGCAGGTACGCAGATGATAGCGTCTCCCGCCGGAAGATGGACTGATCAATCACCGACACGAAGTCGTCGTCGATGCGGATCCATTGCTGCGAGGTCTCCGCCTCGCTGTCCCCGCCGCCGCCACCACTACTGCCGCGCACGTAGCTGATGTAGTGGCCCGAGTCGATGGAGCTGCCGAGGTGCGCGCAGACCGCGACCAACCGGTAGAGTACGCGGCGACCCTCGTCGCGAAGGAAAGCGTTCTCCGTCACGTCGAGGCGCTCGTCGGGGCCGCACGGAAACTCCACGCCGGCATCCAGCTTCTCCAGCCGCGCGCCGGCACGCACCTGCTGGAACCGCTGGAGCCGGAGCACGAGCGTCGCCGGAGGGCGTTGTAGCAGGATCTGCGTCAGGCGCGACGTCTTGATTCGGCAGAAGCCGTCGCAGAAGACGCGGTTGTCGTCCGTGAGCTGCTCCGAGTTGCTGTAGCGCTTCAGCGCCTCAGCGATCGACTGGCGCGGCTTCTCCGGGTCCACCGAGAGAGAAATCACGCTGGCAACAACAAGCAAGGCGCGTTAGTCCTCGGCGGTTGCCAGTCACGCGTTCCACGCCGCGCCACGCCGCACCGCTGCTCCTCATGCAGACACGTGAGGCTGGCGCAGCTGCAGCACTGCGAGCCGCGCACGGTCTGTCCGCTGAACATGTCGGTGATCATGGACGTGTTCTGCTGCAGGTAGCGCTGCCAGCGCAGCGCGCCGAGGTTGGCTGTGCGCGAGAGTCACTCGATTGTTAGCGACCATCGATCGGGGGCGGCCAACGGCAGCCATCAAACCACGTACTGACGGCGGCCGTGTACGTCGCTGGGTCGTTCGGGTCGTAGTTGCGTAGGCTGTTCGTGAGCAGCAGCTCCACGCGCTCGGTCTCGCGCTCCTGCTCATCGTTGGCGACGGCGTCGCGGCGGCGGAATAGATCATGCAGTAGCTCCAGCAGGAAGGACAGGAACTCCTGTCGACCGCGCCACGCGCGCCGTCAGGTTGCCACCAAGCGTTCACATCACACGGCGAGGAATCGCGCGCACCTCGGCGTCCTGCTGCTCCTGCTCGTCGATGGCAGCCGCCACGAGGTACGAGCTTCTGCTCAGCTCCTGCCGGAGGTAGCGCAGCATCGACAAGTTCTGGTCGCGCCTGGCCTCCAGGTCGTCGTCGTCGTCGTCTGCAGAGATCGGCAGCGCGGTCGCTGCTTCGTCCTGGTCGCCTCCGGGGCCGCTGTCACTCCGTGGAGCCGCGCTGGGCGGCGCGATCCCGTCCAACACATCGCAGAGCGCCTCGGCCACGCGCCACTGCTTTGCGCGCGCGTCCTCGTCGCCGCCTGCGAGCGCATCGGCTCGCGTGCGCATCGTCTCGGCCGCCAGTCGCTCGACGAAGCCCGGGACGACGCGGAGGCACTGCACGACTGCGTTCGCGAAGCAGATGTTGCCCAGGTTAGCCAAGCCCAGCGGCAGCTCGGCGCTCGAGAGTTGGCGGCTCTCGCTGCGGCCGCCGCCACCGCCGCCGCCGCCGCCGCTGTGCCGGTCCGCGACGGCCTGCTCGAGTCGGAATCGACGCGCGTCGCCAAAGCCGAGACGCAGCAGCGGCCGCCGCGCGAGCCGCAGGAACCAGCGGCGCAGCGCCGCGGCCACGCGCGACCAAAGCGCCAGGAGGAGCCACGGCGCGAGGAAGCGCCGCCGCGCGGACGAGGACGAGGACGAGGTCATGCGCCGCCGCCCTCTTGCTCGCCGATGGCGCCGCTGCGGAGAATTGGCCGCCGCCGAGATCGCATGTCACAGGAGTTGAAGCGCAAACAGCATCTGTATCCACGGGGTATGACATATAGCAGGACCTTGGAGCGGTCTGTGATTGGCTGAAACCACATGACGATGTTTGTCGCGAACAACAGACCGCTCATGCCCGTGATTGGCATCGGAGCTGGCGGATTCCGCGCGACGATGGCGGCGACGCGCGCCTTGCGCTTCGCGCTGCGGGCGGCCGGCAGCGCGTCGCTCGGCGGTGTGCAGTGCCAAGAGGCTGCGTTTGGCGGCCTTGGCAGCCGCAGGATCAGCACGCGGCCCAAGACAATGTAGGGTTCGCGCGGGGTCGGCGCTCCATCCTCCTCCTCCGACTGACCGCTCCTGCCCCTCCTGTCTGTTGATCGCGTAGCATCCCGGTGGACACGAAGAAGCTGAGCGAGTCGCCCATCGTGCGGGACTGCGGCAGCCGGTGGATGCGCTGGCTCGGCCGCGGCAGCGTTGCGCAAATGTACTGCGCGCTGCTGCTCTCGGGCACGCTCGTCTTCCAGGCGGACGCCGCCGCCAACATGTACGAGGTAAGACGCCGGGCTGTCACGCCAGAGTGGCGACTCGCTCCTCGCAGCCTACGGCGTCTACGGCCGAAGACGCGGGTCTGAGCCTGCACGGCCGTGTCTGTGAGCAGGTCGCGGCCATGAGCGGCGCCATCGCGAGCGCGTCCGCGTCCGTGTACTTTGCGGCCAAGCTCATGTGCGACAAGGTGGTCACGGACATTGTCTCGTACCGGCGGTCTGGGGACAGAGGTGCGGACTCGGCCGAGAGACTTCCTTGTGGTCGCGGCACTCACCCGCTCACGCTTGGCCCAGACGAGTTCGTGCGCGTGTCGGTGCTAGGCGCTATGTCCAAGCGCGATCTGCACGGGCGGCCGTCAGGTCAGTGGCTTCTGCGGCGCGCTCGAGCCATCGCCTGGCTGTCTGACCGGCGGTTGGGCGTGCGTATGTGTCTCGTGTGTCATGCGCCGCAGACCTCAAGCTGCTGGCGCACGACGGCGAGGACGTGTACAAGTTCCAGCTCGGCGCGCGCGAGCTGCTGCTGAACACGGCCACGGGCGAGTGCGTGAACCGCAAGGCGCTCGAGCTGCTGCTGCAGGGCAAGCCGCTAGTCGTCAAGAAGACCAAGCAGGGTAAGAAGCGCTCGCGAGGATAGGCAGGCGTCGGCCGAGGAGGGAGGGAGGGAGGGAAAGAGGGTTGCAATGGAGAAATTTCGCCCGCGTCGGCGTTGGACATGGATCGCGGGCGGCTGGCGCGCGAGTCACATGCACCGGCATATGCGTGCGCATGTGGGCGGCATGGAGGGCGGTCGTCGCTGCTGTCATTGGCGGCATCGTACTGCGAACGCAAGCGAGCCGTTTGCGCGGATGAATCAAGACACCAAAATTTGATTGAAATTGGTACGGATCGATCGCAGATCTTTTTTTAGAAAATGGCGCTAAATGCACTTGATCTTTGTAAGAGACGGGGAAACATGCGGTTTTGCGCCGATTTCGAAATTCGAGACAGCGCGCGATTGGCCAATCGGCGCGCAGGACGCCTCCCGATTGAGCTGAACAAGCAAGGATTTGGGTGGGACAAACAGCAAGTCGCACGGGGCCAGGAATTTTCGCTACTCTACCGGCGATTGCTTGCTTCCCGCCGGTCCGTCGCGTCGCGTCGCGTCGCGTGGCGTGGCGTCGCGTGTGTGTCTGAACCGTACTCTGCTTCTTCGACGTCGGCACCGTTTCCGAGCTTGATCGCGCCGCCGCCCGCATCCACCCACCCAAGAGAACGGCCGGCGCGCTGCTGATTTCCGCCCTTGCATCCGTCAACAGGCGGCTGGCGCGATGGCGGACAGAGGGTGGGGTTTCGGCTACGGAATCATTCTGCGCCGAAATGCACGGCAGCCAGCGGCCGGCGGCGGTTGGCGCGCTCAAATGAGCTCGTGCGCCGCCCAGGCGCGGCGCCTGCGGATCCAGCAGACGAACCCGCGGCGCGTCGCGTGGCGCGGCGAGCGGGCGATCTCAGCTGGCGACTGGGTCTCTGCGTACAGTGTCGTCCTGTGGATTGCCGCTTGAAGCGCTCGCTCGCTCGCCCGCAGAGAGTAGCGGCCGGGCTCCTCGTGCCGGTCGACGATCACGGTGACGACGATCTGTGAATGGAGCCTGCTTGCCTGCGTGCCCGCTTGGGTTGAAATTTTGCGCGTGTCGTACGATTTGTTTGGCTTTACAACGGTTTCTAATTTTTGACCCGGGTACGTATGCCCGATACGCCCGCCAAGTGAAACGCGGCGCGCAGCAGACGGCCCGTAAAAAAGGTCAGAAATAAATTTTAGCGCGCTCGAAATTTTGGCGCAGCACCCATCCTCCTCATCTGACCACCACTCTTGTGCATACTTTGCGCCATACTTCCCGCGCGCCGGCAGCCCCGCAGCGGCGGACAGCGAAGCGGGCAGACTCATTTGCGAACTCGCCGACGGGCGTTCAGGCCGCCCTCGAGCGCCGTTATATGCCCACAGCCGCCCGCCGTCCAGGCCCGAACGCGACGCAGATGCTGCTCGTAGACAAGCGCCAGCCGGCCATGCAGCCCCTGGGACCTGCCGCGACGGCCCCGCGCGCGTTCGGCGCCGGCAGCTCGGCCGCCGACCTGCTCGCGGCGGCCTCGGCGCTCGCGCCGGCCGCGCCAACGCGCAAGCGCAAGATCATCGTGGACGAGGTGTGCGAGAAGCGGCCGCGCACGTACACGGAGCTCGAGTACGAGGAGGTGCTAGCCGAGGCGGCGATGCTGCGCGAGGAGCTCGAGCTGCTCGTGGCCGTGGCCGCCGACCTGTGCGCCGACCTGTCGTTTGACGCGGCACCAGTGCGGGGCTTCTCTGGCGCGCTGGAGCAGATCGAGGAGCTCTTCGCGTCGCGCGAGGCCGTGACGGTGCAGCAGATCCGCGACGCCTGCCAGCGCATGCTCGCCATGATGCAGTTCCTCTGCCGCTTCCACTACGACCACTTCGCGCTCATCGACATGCAGGAGCCGCTGCGCGCCTGCCGCAACCACTTCATGCTCTTCGTCTGCCAGAACGCCGCCATGCTCGGGCTTTAGACGCCCTCACGCGCCTCCCTACCTACTATTTATCCCGACCACGAGCCGTAGCGGGCCGACAGAGCTTTGCCACAATAGACCAACATCTCATACAATGGAGCTGAATCGACTCCTCATCTTGACACTCCCCGCTGCTTCGCGCCTGCTGTCTGATCCTATGGCATATCAAACCGACAGAAAAGCATCCAACGAGTCCCTCAAGGATGCTCGACGCCTTCGGTCGTCGTTACTTGTGGAAATGGGGCACCGTCACAAGGGATCAGAGGCATTTCCTGGCGCTGGCACCGACTTGACCGACTTCGTCGTCTTGTCAATGCTGTTGTCTGGAGCGCGACAGGATCCGGAGATGCTCAGGAAAGCAACCCGGCACTTGAGAGCGAATGGTGCCTTCGCTCGCGCAATCGTTTCCTTGTGGTGATCACGAAGAGTGTGGAGAAATGTCCAAGGCCACCAAGGTACCAGATCAAACGACAGAAACTCGATCA
>JAADYC010000960.1:0-11237 GCA_023338135.1 Phytopythium kandeliae
CTTGGCGCTGGGTGAGGCAAGTTTCCAAGTGTATAGACCAGGTCGTGGTGTAATGGGGCTCTGTCCACGACAGTCCCCAAAACACGGCACGCACGCTAGCGCTTGGAGGGAGACTTGATTCCCGACTTGGAGGGAAGAGTGGAGACTTGAGGGCTTGACGCAAATTTGCAACTGAGTCAGGAATGTTCCCGAAGCCGAAGTCGGCACCATTCCCTACTAAAATATGATACAACACTCATTTCTACCTTACATTGAGTATGCGCGTTTTCATTTTTGGCATATCTTTTCGTGACAATACATTCGGCCATGCACACTTGCTAACCACACAGTTCCCTCGCCGTGCCCAGGCGCGCTGCAGCTCTCGCGCGCTCGGTGCGCCTCGAGTCGCCGCGCTCGCCGCGTGTCGACACTTTTTGTATGGAGGCGGCTTTCGGTCACAGCGAGGAGGTGTCGCGGTCGAGATTATTGTTTCGATTCATTTAAGTTCGATGGTAGGTTTGCGAAGACTCTCGAAGGATCGACTACCGTATCGCCTCGTAGAAATTCGATCGTACTTTCACGGGATGGGTTGAGCGGACATGGACATCGTCGCCTCTAGCTCGACCTCTTCGCGTGAACCGTGCACGAGTGCGCAGCGGCTCGCGCCTCGCAGCATGACTGGCCCCGCGGGACGATCTTCCTCAGCTGCCATGCTTGCTTCGGCTTGTGCACCTCCTGAATTGGAGCTTGCTTGTGGTCGGGTGAGATTCCATGCAACAGTCATTGAGGCACATTACAACACTTCTTCTCAACTGCCTCGCTAGCCGCTCGCGACCGAGGCCGTCCGCACATACAGCCCGCTCGCTCCTTGCTGTGCCCGTTACTTGCCGCGACGACTCGAGCCAGACGGCTTGGGCCGCGATTTCATCCACTTGGTGACCGTCGGCGTCTTGAGCAGCTCGGCGTGGTGCATCTCCTTGTCGTAGCGGTAGTCGAAGAAGAGCTAGCGACGGCACGCCACACAAACGCACGCACCACCACCACGCATACACGCCGTCAATGCCGATGCGGCCTTCCGCGCTCATTCGCAACGTAACGCCATACCTCCGTGTGCACCTCGATGTCGCGCAGCGCGAACAGCCCGATGCGGTAGTCGCTGTTCACGTTGATGATCTTGCAGTAGCAGTTGGGTCGCTTCGAGTGGTTGATGAACTGGATGCAGAGCAAGCACACACTACCAACGTCACCAATCTCCTGCGGCGCCTTACTCAGCCACTGGCCGTGAAGCATCGCCGGGGGGGCACGCACCCGCGTCTTGTTGCCCTTGCGCGTCGAGTCGATCACGGTCTTGGTGTCCAGGTTGAACAGATAGCTGCGTCGACGCCGCACTGTCAGTACACAAACCCCGCCGCACGACTGCCGGACGGACGCTCGTCGGCCGGCGCTCACCTCCGGTTGACCTTGTCGTAGATGGCGCCTCTGCGCTCGGCCTCCTCCTGAGTCACCATCTCGCCAATGTACTCGATGATAAACTCGTCCTTGCCGATGGGCTCGCCGGCAAAGAGCCCCCACCCGGCGTCCGCCATGGTGGAGCGCGCGAGGTGCAGGCGCTTCTGAGAACCCAGCGAGAGGCCTCGGTTGTGACATGATGTCAGCTTCTCGTCGCCCTTGCGACCGCGGCGGCCGCTCTCCGCGCTCCCCCCGCTCTCGTTCCCGTTCCCATCCCAGTCCTCTTCCCCGTTCGTCACCTTGACTCCGTTCGAGTTGGCGCGAGCACCGGCGCCGACACCACCGCTGGACACCTTCTCACTCGACTCGCTCGCCTTGAGAGCCGCGATCTCGTCCGCGCAGCACACTGAGCAGAGATCCAAGTCGCACTCGCGACCGGCGGCGAAACACGGACACGCCTTGGTGCGGCAGCGGCCGCGCACGCAGCGGCAGCCGCGGAAGAAGATCTTGCACTCGTCGTGCACGCAGCTGCAGTTCTTCGAGCAGAAGACGCCATCCTCGATGCACGAGCAGTTGCCGTCCGAGCACGGACCCGCGTGCGTGCACGGCTCAATCCTGCGCAAGAGCCGCAGTGTCAGCAGCACTCTCCGTGAATTGCCGGCGGCCACAGGAGCCAGGAGCAACGAACGCACTTGGTCTGGATGGCGTCGATGCTGCCGTTCTGCGGGACTGCAAACACCACGACAGCACCGCAGCGCGCTCATCGGTTAGTAGCCGCACGCACGCTCCACGAGCCGCCGACTCGCCATCCATCTACAAGCTGTGGTCCGGCTAAAAGCCCACGCGCGGATGCTCTGAGCGCGCGGGAGGAAACGATCCGGACCGCAGACCCGCCGGAGACGAGCTCCTTTGGCTCTGCTCTCTTCGCTATATGTCACGTGCGTGGCTGATCATCCGCCGAGGACGCTCACTGGCGGCCAGCGCATCTGAACAGTGACAAGTACATGCAAACACGCACGACACGCAACGAGCAGCGACACACAACGTACTCTGGAGGTGCGAGGTCGACACGCGGATCGATTTCTTCTTGCGCGGAGCTCGGCGCATGTGGCGCTGCATCGCGGAGACGGAGCACAGCCGCGTCAGCTCAGGCGCCGCCACAGATACCGCGACTGTCACGGGACGTACGTACCCCTCGCATCAGCGTCTTGTGGTTGATGTCGTTCTGCGCGCAGAACTCGGCGACCTCGAGGCACGTCTTGCTGCCCAGCAGCTTGGCCACCTCGCAGTAGTTGCCCGAGCAAATGAAGTACGCGCGCGCGCAGGCAGCGCGCATGGCCTCGTCCCAGCCGAACGCCGACGAGATCGCGCTCGCCTTGGAGAAGCGCGTGCCGGACGGACTGCCCATCTGCCCGAGGAAGCACTGGTTGCCGCAGTTCCGCCCCGTACCGACCATCTGCTCACGCTCGAGCGCCTGCATCGCCAAGGCGTTCTGCTCCGTCACCTCGAGCTTCGGGACGTCGCCGCAGCCGTGGTAGTCGCAGTCGTAGGCGTAGCAGCGCCGGCAAAAGAGGCTGCGGAACGAGTCGATCACCTTCTCGTACTGCTCAAAGTGGCTCGCCTCGGGCGTCAGCGCCTGCTCGTCGCTTTCCCGCGGCCCGTTGGCGTCCGCCGCGATTCTGGTCGCCGCACTGGCGGCCTCCAGGCGCCGCTTCTTCTTGGCCGCGCGCTGCGCCTGCCGCAGCTTCTTGTAGACCTCGACGACGACCTCCTCCTCGACCTCGATAGCCTGCGCGACACGCTTCAGGTCCGGCGCCTTGAGGTCCCACGTCGTCTGCAGCGTCTCGAGCACGCTCTCACACATTTCCTTGGTGAAGTCCACCTCGCACGCGCTCGTGCCCTGCAATCTGCGGCCACACGCGCACGCACAGCCCGCCGTTAGCCGAGAACAAGCCACGCGCCGGCCGCGCGCCGGCCGCACTTGATCTGGTAGAACTCGGACACGACGTCGTCGTCGTCGTCGTCGCCAAAGTAGGGCAGGAACTTGAGCTGCGGCTCGTCCTCGACCGCGTAGTTCTTCGTCAGCGCCGTCCACATGTTCAGGTGCGGCATCGGTCTGGGGTGCGGCAGCACTACGGCGCGCCGCAGAAGCGGCAGCGCCGCGCCGCCGGCCGCGTGGTGCACCGTCGTCTTGGTCAGCGAGTGCGCCATGAGCCCCGGCTCCTCCGGCCACTCGGACGCTGGTTCGTTGGCATCCGCCACGGACGCGACTGTTAGCAGGACGAGTCGAGCGCGGGTGGCGCGCGAAGGCACGCACTTTGGGCGGTCGAGAGGTTCTGCATGGCGTCGTGGAAGGCGGGGGACGCGGCCATCGGGTAGCGGCGGCGCACACGGCGCTGGGTCGCCAGGTATCGCATGTTGAGCGCTCGGTTGCGCGCGATCTCCTCCTGCCGCGTCGGTCGCACAGCGCCGCAAGGTCAGACGGACATCCCAACGGCGCGCCCGTGTCTTCGAGCGCTCCGTGGCCTCGGGGCCGAGCTCCGAGCGCGCCATGCACAGCAGGCGTGGCGTACGCTGGCGCGGCGGCTGTAGAAGTTGACGAACTCGTTGTAGGCGACGGTCGCGTGCGCCACGAGCTGCTCCTCCATCTCTGCGTCTGTCGGCGGCGCGTAGGCGGCGGCGGCCGCGGGAGACGCCGGAGAGGGCGACGCCGCATCCTCGATCCGGCGCTTCACGCCGCCGCCACCGGCGTGCGGCCACTCGTCCAGCCCGCCGCTCGGCATGGTGCCGGGTCGCCTTGCTCCGCCAGTCTGCAAGTCCAAAAGTGCGATAGTACCGTTTCTATTCGTTTCATTTCTAAGTTCGCGGAGATGGATACTCGTACCTATGCTGCGCTCGACGGTTCGCGCTGCGCGTACCCCTCGAGCTCGTGTGTTTTGGTTGGTTTTGCATCAAAGCGAAGGCAGGCATGGCGGCGGTGGCGGCGTTCGCGTCGCGCTCGGAGCGCGCGCTGGCCGCCAGCGTGCTGCGCGACGACTTCGGCGACACGGCGGAGAAGGTCGCGGATCTGCTGCTGCGCTCAGAAGGTCTGCGGCTTGCGGAGATCGCGCAGCGCCTGCGTGCAGATCGACGCTCGTCCGCCACACCGCTGCCGTCTCTCCACGAGGTGCGTTGTCGCCTGTCTCCTTCTCTCGCTCTCTCTCTCTATCTATCTATCTGCTGCTGCTGCTACTGCTGCTGCTGCTGTTGCTCCGCGTGGACGAGGACCTGACCGTAGCTCACTCAATGGCCTGCCGACCGCGCGCTCAGATCAAGTGCGTGCTGCTCAAGCTGCTGCAGCACAACGTGCTGGACGTCGTCCCGGTGGCGCCAGGCAGCCAGCCGGACGCGCAGCCGGTCGTCGCGTACAAGGTGCGTGACCGACGATCCGCGCACCGCCGCTTCGCTCCCTCGTTGCTGTGTCCGCGGCTGACGGCGGCGCGCGTGCCCGGAGCAGATCAACGTGCGCGAGGTGCTCTACCGCCTGCGCTTCCCCCGGTTCATCGAGCTCGCCAAGGAGACGTTCGGCGTCGAGGTAGCGCTCGCGTCTTAGTCGCTCCCTGCCTCGCCGCGTCGGTCGGCGGCCACGCGACTGACGCCGCGCCAATGCAGGGCGAGGTGGTGATGCAGGAGCTGCTGGTGCACGGCCGCGTGCGCATGGACCAGAACCTGGAGGCTATGGCGCTGGCGCTGGCGCAGCAGACGCGCGAGCAGCAGGAGGACGAGCCGCGCGAGCTCGACGAGGACGCACTGGCCGGCGCGCGCGCGCGCATCCGCGCCGCGTTCGTCGAGATGGCCAAGAAGCGCTTCGTCGCGCGCGTGCACCCGTTGAGCCTGGCCGTACCCGAGCCCGAGCGGCGGCCGGACCTGCCGCCGAGCATCACGCGCGGCCAGGACACCGTCGCCGCCGCCACCGCCGCTTCCACTTCCGCGCCGGCCGCGGCCAGTGCGCCGAGCTCGTCCGCGTCTGCCTCGGCGTCCGGCGCGGGCGGCGACGGCGACGGCATCACGGTGCGCGGGCGGAAGAAGCGGGCGAGCGCCGCGCCGGCGGCCAGCGACGCCATCCCTATCGAGCTGCAGCTGCTGCTCGAGGCCGACGACGCGCGGCGCGGCGCCGGCAGCGACTCGGAGGCCGAGTACGACCCGGCGGACGCGTCGGCGGTGGCTGGGTCGGCGGCGCCGGCCGCCAAGAAGCGGCGGCGGCTGACGCCCAAGCGCGCCAAGCTGCCGGCGACGCGCGTCGGCGGCGGCGAGAAGGAGAGGGCGGCGGGGGACGAGGAGCGCGGCGAGCCCGCCATGGCCGAGCAGGCGCTCGTGTGGCGCGCCGGCGTGGACCAGCTGCTGCGCGCGCTGCGCCACCGTGCGTGCATCCGCTTCGCGGCCGAGAACGTGAACGCGGTGGCCGGCGCGATCGTCGGCGCCATGCTGGCGCACTCGGCGCCGCACGAGCGCGCGCGCGACGAGCCGACGTCGACGCCCGTGTCGGCGCGTGAGCTGTTCGCCTCGGACGCCGTGCAGCGCGCGCTGCCCAAGGAGTCCAAGGACTCGTGGCGCCTGCTGCTCAACTACCTGGCCGTCATGTGCCGCGACCGGTCCGGCATGGTGCTCAAGGTCGCGGCCGAGACCTTCGACGCGACCGCGAGCCGCGCCGGCGACGGCGGCCAGTACGTCGTGCACATGCACAAGATCGTGGGCTTCCTGCGCCTCGAGACGGCGCTCGCGTACGTGCGCGAGCGGCTCGGCGTGCCCAGCGCGCGCATCGTCAAGCTGCTGCTCGACAAGCGCCAGCTCGAGCAGAAGACGGTCGGCGAGCTCGCGCTGCTGCCGTCCAACGACGCGCGCCGCCGGCTCTACGAGCTGCTGCGCGAGCGCGTCGTGCGCGTGCAGGAGGTGCCCAAGCGCGCCGACCACAACCCGGCCTTCACGCTCTACTGCTGGTCGGTCGACGCGCCAGAGATGCTGCGTGGCGTGGCCGCGCGCGCCGAGGCGGCGCTCGTGCGCCTGCGCCGCCGGCGCCGCGCCGAGGCCGAGGACCACAAGGACCTGATCGCGCGCGCCGACCAGCTCGTCGAGCGCCACGACCTCGACCGCTTCGACCGCCTCAGCCGCGCGCTCGACCGCCTCGACCGCGCCGCCATCCATCTCGACGCCATGCTCATGCTGCTGCGAGACTTTTAGCGCCGCGCACTCGCCGGCGCCGGCGCCGAGACGAACCAATACACACGTACACGCTCCTACTGCTGCTGCTGCGTCGCTGACGAGGCGGTTGCAGCCTCGCGTGCATGCGCGTCCGTCCATATATAGCATGGCGCTCGCCTGCGACTGGGAGTTGAGGCGCGGCGCTTGGCTCCTCGGCTTGGTTCGTCGGCCTGGCGACTCGGCTTGGCGACTCGGAGGCGCCTACAAGCAGAACGAGCAGCGCGCTCGTCGATCAGCAGCATGGACTACTACGAGGTGCTCGAGGTGCCGCGCGGCGCGGGCGAGGCCGAGATCAAGCGCGCGTACCGCAAGCTGGCCATGAAGTGGCACCCGGACAAGAACAAGGCCGACCCGACGGCGGCGGCGCGCTTCCAGGCCATCTCCGAGGCCTACGACGTGCTGAGCGACCCGCAGAAGCGCGCCGTCTTCGACCAGTACGGCTACGACGCGCTCAAGAACGGCGGCGTGCCCGACGGCGACGGCGCCGCGGACGGCTACGCCTTCAACGAGCGCGCGGCCGAGGACGTCTTCCGGCGCTTCTTCGGCGCCAGCAACCCCTTCCTCGACTTCGGCTTCAACGAGACGCAGCCGTTCGCGAGTGCCATGCGCAAGCCTGCCGGCGCGGGCGCCAAGGCCGCACCGATCGACGTGCCCGTCGAGTGCTCGCTGCAGGAGCTCTTCCTCGGCGCCACCAAGGCCGTCAGCGTCGAGCGCACGCGGCTGCAGCGCGACGAGCTCGTGCGCGACGCCAAGACCTTCGTCGTCAAGGTGCAGCCCGGCTGGAAGCACGGCACCAAGGTCACCTTCGAGCGCGAGGGCAACGAGGACCGCGCGCACGACGCCGGAGATGTCGTCTTCACCGTCGTGCAGCTCCCGCACGCCGACTTCGCGCGCGAGGACGCGCATCTTGTCTTCACAGCGCGCCTCACGCTCACCGAGGCGCTTGGCGACTGCTGCGTCCACGTACCGACGCTCGACGGCCGAGAACTCGCCATCGCCTGCAACGAGGTCGTGCACCCGGGCTCCGAGAAGCTCGTGCCGAGAGAGGGCATGCCCGTGCCGAGCTCCAAGGGTGGCGGTCGCGGAGATCTCCGCATCAGGTTCGACATCACCTTCCCCAAGCACCTCACGAGCCTGCAGAAGGCCGCCATCGCCAAGATCCTGCGCTGACTAGCGGGCTAGCTTGCGGGTTAGACGACTCTCGCCCACACCACGGAGATACGTATAAGCGCCTGACTGGCACCAAGGACCAGCGAGCACACGCGCGCGGGACTCGCACGAGCTCGCAGCGCCAGTGCCGGAAGAGCCTCCGAGGGTTGTTGGGGTAATAACTTCATACATTTTGACAGCGAGGCAAGGCGATCGCTCGCTTGCATCCTTCGCGCGCAGCTCTTCCTCCTCTCCTCGACTTGCGCGAGCCGCTCGACGGGGTTTTGTCCACGGGTCGATCGGCGGAGCGAGGGAGAACAGACTTCGATCTCTGTCCGCGCGCGCGCGGCGGCTCTCTTCCCCCACGTCGCTGCCTTCTCCTCGCGCTGATTGCCACATCCGACAGTGTCGTGTTCTCCTGCTCGGCAATCTACATGAGCTCGCTGAGGGATCCAACAACAACGACAGCAAAGGGTTAGACTCGGTCGCATCCACCACCGCAACCGCAAGGCAGCGAACGTACTAAGCCGGGCCGCCGCCGCCCTCGGGAACCGTCCACTTGATGTACTCCTTGGGCATCTTGATCGAGCAACACTTGCAGTGCACGCAGTTCTGCGCGTTGATCACGAGCTGCGGCACGCCGTTCGGGTCACTGCTCCCGTCCGTGTACTCGTACACGCGCGCGGGACAGAACCGCTGCTCCGGTCCAGCGTACACAGGGAGCGACTCCTTCGACGGCACGTCCCCCAGCTCGGGCTTGATACGCAGGTGCGCGGGCTGATCGTGATTGTGATTCGTGCCGCTTCGTTGCAGGTTGGATAGCAGGTCGAACGTCAACTTGCCGTCCGGCTTGGGGTACTCGATCGGCGAGAATTCCGAGGCTGGTTTCGTCTTGGCCGAGTCCACGAGCTTGTTGTCAATCGTCCACGGCTCCCGGCCACGAAGCACGTGCGCCGTCGCGCCGGCGATCAGCAAACCCGGCACCACACCGTAGTGGAAGCCGGCGTGCACGTTCCGTACGGCCTTGAGCTCCTCAGCGATCCACGAGTTCTCCACCGCATCGTCGTAGCTCGAGATCGTACTCGCAGGCTCCTCCGGGTTGATTTCTCCGGTGGACGACACCGGCTCAACCTCACCCACGCTGGTCAGCGCGTCATACGCAGCCTCCGCGGCGAGCATGCCCGACTTCATGGCCGTGTGCGTGCCCTTGATCTTCACGCCGTTCAGGAAGCCCGCCGAGCAGCCAATGAGAGCGCCACCGGGGAACGACAGCTTCGGGATTGCGTGGTAGCCACCTTCGTTCAGGCAACGCGCGCCGTACGCAACGCACTCGCCGCCCTCGAGGTACTTGCGCACGTCCGGGTGCGTCTTGAAGCGCTGGAACTCCTCGTACGGGTTGATGTACGGGTTCTCGTAGTCCAGGCCGACAACCATGCCGAGTTGCACGAGATCGTCCTCCATGTGGTACATGAACGACCCGCCGAATGTCTTCTCGAGGGGCTTCGTCTGCAGCGGCCAGCCAAGCGAGTGCTGCACGTACCCAGGCTTGTGCTGGCTCTTGGGGATGCGCCACACCTCCTTGATGCCAATGCCGTACGTCTGCGGCTGCTTGCCCTCGCGCAGGTTGAACTTTTCCATCACCTCTTCACTGCACGAGCCGCGGCACCCCTCACCAAAGAGCGTCTGGCACATCACAGCGAATTGCACAGCGTTAGAAGGGCGTGCTGGCTTGGTCGGCGCCAATAGCTGACAAGACACGAACGCACCATGCGCGCACGCAGCTCCATGCCACGAGCGAACGTGCCCTTGGGCTTGCCATCCTTCCCGATGCCCACGTCCCGCGTGGCAATCCCCGTGACAGAGCCATCCTCGCGGTAGAGCACCTCCGATGCCGAGAAGCCGGGGTAGATCTCGACGCCAGCCTCCTCCGCCTGCTCGCCGAGCCAGCGCACAAACTTGCTCAGGCTGATGATGTAGTTGCCGTTGTTGTGCTGCTCAGGAGGCAGCAGAAAGTGCGGCAACTGCAACGACTTCTTCTCCGACAGGAGGAGGAACTCGTCCTCGGTCACAGGTGTGTCCAGCGGCGCGCCAAGCTCCTTCCAGTTCGGTAGCAGCTCGTCGAGCGCGCGCGGCTCGAACACATTGCCCGAGACGATGTGCGAGCCGACCTCGGCACCCTTCTCCACCACGCACACCGACAGGTCCGTGCCCTTCTCGGCCGAGAGCTGCTTGAGACGGATGGCGGCCGCCAGACTCGCCGGGCCGGCGCCAACCTGCGCGCATACCCCTGCTTGTCAGCACGCGACGCCTACTCTTCTCGGCGGCCCGCAACGAACGCACCAGCAGCACGTCGTAGTCCATGGCCTCCCGCGGCTCGTTCAGCAGCTCCTGCTCCTCGGCCGTGAGCGCGGCCGACATCCACCGGCGACCGACTGCCGGTCCGCGGCGGTTGCGCAGAAGCGCGGACGGCAGCGAGCGGCGCCACATCCTGGCGAGTACTGGGCGGGACGGGGCGGCGGGGCGAGGCGAGCGGCCGACGGACCGAGCGGTCGATCGATCGGCTTGCGGCGCGCGGCGGAATCCCGGGAATGACGGGCGGGAAGCGGGCAAGCTGCTGGTTGCCGGCGATGACCGATCGATCGGGCGTCAGGACGGATCCGGACGGGGATGCGTAATTACGAGCTTCAACCTGATCGGTGAGGCTTTTTATGGGTTTTTACGCTGTCTGTACCGCCAAAATCGGGGAGGTCGGCAAGTGTACCGTGAGCCGCAGAAAAGCGCGCCAGGGCGGTCGTGTTGCGCAAATTGGGAGGCCGCCACGAGAATTTGGCACGGACCCGACGTGACGCAGAGAAACGCTCGACGCGCGAGCTCCCCGTCACAACTGAGGCTCGGGGGCTGCTTGCTTGGGCTGCTTGCTTGGGCTGTCTGCCAGGCTGTCCGTGATCAACTGCATGGAGCGGTCGAGCGGTTGCCAGCAGCCCAGCGCGGAGGGGAAGCGTCGGCACAACGTCGCGCCGAACGGATGGACTGCTGCTTCGAGCTGACGTAGATATCACGCCACCACACCACCGCAACGCTATCATCACCCAGATAGGCAGACAGACAGACAGACAGACAGACAGACAGACAGACAAACAGACAAACAGCACGCCAGCCAGCCTCGTGGTCCGATCAGGTTGCATCGCAGGCGTGCTCCGAGAGGATCGGGCATTTCTGAACTTTCGTCGGCCTCCTCTCCATTGTCTCGACCTGTGACAGACGTGAGCCTCTCGCGTTGGCGTCCGTTCGATGGCATTTCACGCCGAGCGAGCGAGCAGCCTCGGCTGAGCGCCGCGAGCTTTGATTACTCCTTGGCGTCGCAGCCAGATCACCACCCACCACGGCCTCGCGCGAGTGAACCGCACACACACACACACACA
>JAADYC010000961.1:0-11236 GCA_023338135.1 Phytopythium kandeliae
AAGCGATGCTATCACTGTCACGAAGACCTCGAAGACGTCGCCTTCCCGAAGATCGTGAACGCCAAACCGAGTGGCAAAGCCACATCCCGAATCGTTTTGCACTGTAAAACCAGTGGCTGCAAGAGTGTTTGGGATAGTGACGCGAACGCCTCGCTGAACATCCTGCACGTGGCAACGGAGCTGCTCGAAGAGCGAGCAAGACTGGAGTACTTGCAACGCGGTTGAAGAAGTTGGTAAAGAGCGAGAAAGCGTGAGTCCGGGAGTTTCGGCTCGAACCTGCTCACACGGTCCAGCCCGTATTCTAGGTAGTAGCCAGTAGGTAGGCGCGTTCGCGAAGCGAGCGGTGGAAATCTAGTTCCAATTCAATCGCGATAGCCTTTCCGCGGTTTGCTTGTGGTCGGAAGCTACTGTACTCGTCCGCTCAAGTCCGAATCCGTCGCGAGGCGCGGTCTCAATTCGAGCGCGCGCGTCAATTCAAATTCGAACACCATGGCGCCGCCATCGTCAGAGCGGCGCGAGTCCAAGGCGAAGGCGAAGATGGCGACGACGGCGCGGCACGTGGCGTTCGCGGGCGCTGAGTGCATTGAATTCGACGCCGAGCGGCCAGCAGTCGTGCGCCTGTGCGGCACGGCGCTGGCCGAGTGCGCGGGAGGCTACAGCGCGGCACTCGAGTGCGAGGCGCGCGGGCTGGACGAGCAGGCGGTCGCCGCGGCCGGCGGGAGCGCCGCGCGCGCGCTCGAGGCGCAACACGCCGAGGAGGCGCGGCAGATGCTGGCGCGCCGAGGCTTCTCCCCGCTGAGTGAGGACCTGCGCGAGCTCCAGACGCAGCTGCGCGCCGCGGATCTGTTGCTGGCCTGGTCGGCGCTCGTGGACGCTGACGCCTCGGCCGACCTGTCCGCGCGCCTCGAGGCGGTGGTTCCGTGCGATTGGCGCACGCGCACGCTGGCAGACCCGAGCCTCCTGGCGTGCGCGGAGCTCGCCAAGAAGGAGCTAGCGGGCCGCGTGGACGATAACTACGTGTTCGGACGGCGCTTTGTCTCGGCCGAGGCGTTCGTCGACGCGCTCGAGCGCAGCGAGGTGCTGGCGCTGGCGCAGCAGCGCGGGCTGCCACTACCCGCGGTCGGCGCGGAGGAGAAGGCGGCCATGGAGGTGCCGGATCGCGCGCTGGTCGCGCTGAGAGGGCCCGGCGCCGGCAAGACGCTCAAACAGCTCACGCTGCGCGAGCTCGTCGCCGAGGCGCAAGCGCACGGGGTCGACGTCGAGCACGAGCGCGGCGCCGGCGCCAGTAAGTCCAAGCGCGCATGGGTCGACATTTTGAGGGTGCGCTCATTCGCTCGATGGCTCTGGATTGCGTGACGTATCCGCCCTGTTCACGATCGTTGTGTCGTGTCGCGCTCCCGCTGTGGTATGCAGCCGCTCGTCCGCGAGGATATGCTCAAGATCCGGGTGCTCATGCAGGAGGAGGTGCTGCTGCGCGAGTTGGTGACGCGCGCACTCGAGCACGAGGCCGCGGAGGACCAGCGGCGGCGCGTTCAGGCCCTGGTCCGCTCGCTTGTGGAGCAGACCGAGGGCTCACAGGACTGCGAGCCGAACGCCGAGCCCGCGCTGGAGCCGCTCGACGCAAACAACGACGCGCTCGCCATGGTGGACGGGGAGGACAAGCGCTGCGAGCGCCTCGACCGGTACTTTGCGCGACTCGCCGCCGCCTTCCGACCCGAGTGAGCGGCGTTCAGAGGTCAAGGCACGCCCTTCGGCGTCTGTCGCTCTCCGTCTCGAGACTAGAGTCCGCGTGATAGAGAGAGGAGGAGGAGGGGAGGACGGCGACACGAGAGGCAGCCAGTCACTCTCTATGTCCATCCAGACTGACAGGTATTTATACATTGGCATTACAGGCTAGCGCTAGCGCATTCGGTTTGAGAGAGTGGCTGAGCGGGCTGGTGGCGCCAGCCAGCCCCACAAAGGGCCGTTATCTCCGGCATAACTACCGCCCGCATGTGGCGGCGCTATTTCCGTGCCGGAGGCGGCGCGTCAGGACGCGCGTGCGCCGTCCCGCAGGCTGTCGCGCCACCCGACCGGACGCGTGCGAGGCGCTCGGCCACCGAATGAAGCAGTGCCTGGCCGCGCGCAGCCCCGCCGCTCGTCACTCGCTGTGCCCCTGTCCGGAGCGCCATGTTCTCGCTGCCTCGGCGTCAGTCCACGAGCGCGCTGCCGGCGTCGCCGGCGCTCTCGACCGACGCATCGGCGACCGCGCGTAAACTCACGACCGCAGCGCCGGCGTCCGCCAGGACGACAGTCGAGACCGAGAGCCCGGCGCGCGAAGCACAAGCCGACGCCGAGAGCGGAGCCGCGCGGCCACTCGGTGCCTCCGCGCTGCGCTCCAAGCGATCTGTGCACGCAGACAGCCGCGCGGAGCCGGTGCCGCGCTCGCTCTCGCGGGACTTCTCGCTGTCGGCGAGCACGCCGTACACGCTGGCGCACGAGAGCTGCTCGAGCCTGAAGGACCAGTTCCTGCGGATCAAGGAGCGCTTCTCGGGCCCGGGGACGCACAAGAGCTCGACGCAGAAGACGCCGCGCGTCGATCCGCTGCCGTCCTCGGCGATTGGAGAACAGGCGAAGGCGGTCTGGACCGACAGTTCCAGCCGTTCCCACGCGGTCAATACCGTCGGCGCCGAGAGCCAGCCGCGGGCCAGCTCGAGCCGCTCAAGCGATGGCTCCGAGACGCCAAAGGAGCCGAAGGACAGGAGCGCGGCGGCGCAGCAGCGACAACCGACGCGTGTTGAACGGTGGTACGTGGAGGACAGCGCCTTCCGCGGCGTCATCTCGTGTCGGAGCATCGAGAGAGGCGCCTCGGTCGTCGCACGCATCGCGCGCATCGCCTCGACGGACGAGCTGCCGCCATCCGCCAGCGGTCGTATCAACCCCGACGTGTCGCTGCAGTGGGTTGAACGCCACGTGTGGGTCGTCACCGTTTCGCTGCCTCTGTCGCGGGCCGGCGAGCTCACGGAGGAGCACATCGCGCTGGCGCACCGCATCGACCAGGCGATCGGCGCGGACGACCGAGACGCCGAGACCAAGACTGATAGCTCCCGCGAGAGTAGTGCCGATCAGATGGAGGCACCAGCGAGCGCAGCGTGTTCGAGCGAGAGAATGCCAGGCGTCGAAGCGACTGCAATGCTGGCGCCAGTGTTTTCCACTCAGCCCGATAGTTCGACAGCACAGAGCACGACCGCGAACGAGGCAAATAGCGCAGACACAGATCGGGACGAGCTGGCAAGCAGCGACGAGGACTCAAACGGGCCGAGCGACGAGCTCGAAGGACCCAAGGACGACTCTGCAGCCGCAGACGACAGCTCGGTGTCCGCGGGCTCGAGCGATGCGAGCGCCGTGGCATCGCTGCCGCTATCGTGGTCCATGTTGTCGCTGCACTCGAGCTCGGACAACGTTCGCCACTCGACCACAGGAAGCACGGGCACGTGTGAGGACGACGCGAGCGCCTTCCCCCGCTGGCCGGCGCCGTGCAAGCTCGGCTGGCTCAAGAAGAAGAGCGGGCTGAGCGCGTGGCAAGCGCGCTACTTCGAGCTCAAGGGCAACCGGCTGTACTACTTTGCCAGCGAGAGCGACGGCATCCCGCGCGGTGCCGTCGTGCTCGACCACGCGCACGTCGTGCGCGGCAAGGGCGATCAGGCCATGGCCTTCAGCATATCGAGCTCCAGTGCGACGCACAGCCTCCAGATCGTCAAGTTTTCCTCGCGCCTCACGCATCAAGTCCACGCGTACGTCGGTCATTTGTTGATCTTTGCTGCCGGCCGCGAGAGAGCTTATCCGCGTCTAACCCTAACTCATTCCGCTCTCTGTCCATCCACGCGCTGGTTTGTCCGTCCGTTAGGCGCAAGTCTATCGTGCTGCGAGTCGTGGAGGAGACCGAGCACGCCGTCGCCGAGTGGGTCACAGCGCTGAACCGCGCGTCCTTCTACTCCAACCTGGCGGCGGCGGCCCCGTCGCCGTCCTCTTCGTTCGTGTACCAGTCGCGCGCCTTCCCGTCGCCGGGCACGCGCAAGCGCAAGACGGCTTTCTCGCGCTTCCGCTCGCCGTCCGCATCGTCAGCCGGCACCATCACTGGCGGCACACTGACGCCGCCGATCGTCCAGGAGGACGCGGGCGGCTTGAATGTGCTCGAGGGAGTCTCGGTGCATCACCTGGGCAGCGTCAAATATCTCCAGGGCACGGACCCGCTGCTGTGGGAGATCAACCCGATTGACCAGCTCGCGATCCGCAAGCGCGCGGCCCAGGCGCGCACCAGGAGCGACTACCAGTCCATCCTGGCCAAGTACGCGTCCACCTTTGCGCGCATCTACCTGCCGCGGCCAAGACCCATCTCACTCGAGCAGACGCTGCGCGACATCCTGCCCGAGCTCTTCCTCATCAACGACACGCTCTACGGTGGCGGCGACGGAGACGACAACGGACTCGAGAACATCTTCGAGGTGCTCGACACGCACATCAAGCGCTTCGCGAGCGCGCAGGAGGAGCGCGTGCGCGCCGTCAGTGCGCTGTTGCAGGCCTGTGCACGCACCATCAGCGGCGGTGACTCGTACTTCGTGGTGCACAGCCTGCTGGGCAACCCGAGTATGATCCTGCGGCCGGCCGAGGCGCGCGGACACCCGATCGAGATCGCCGTGTCCGAGGAGAACCCGAGCCAGTTCCTCATCACGGTCTTCAGCGCCTTCTCCTTTCACCACATCGACGACGTCGAGAACTTCGACGAGGCCGGCAGCAGCATGACACCCGAGCCGCTGCTGCGCGTGCGCACCTTCCACATCCAGGAGTTCGACTTCTCCAGCGGCAAGTCCACGCGCTGGCTGCGGATACACTCGGACGGCACCAGTGACGACAGTGGTGGCGGAAGCGGAGGGATCGCAGCTGGGGCGTCAGGAGCAAACAGCGGTGGTGGTCGGCTCAACGGGCTGCGTGGGCCTTGGGGAAAGTACCGGGAAGGTGCCGAGACGCGCATCGGCGCGCTCCTGGACGCGCTCTCCTAGTCTACTGCGCGGCAGTCAACTTGTTGGGAATCGACAGCTCTTGAGCTGCGCTGCCTTAGGCGCTCGCAACGTTCTGCTTGTCCCACAGAGCTCGCTCGACACCATGACAGAGACTCAGTCCGCGGCGCAGGTTGTCGTGAACCAAGTGCATCGCCATGGGCGACAGGTCGGCCAGCGACAAGAGGTCGTCCCGACACTGCGAGTTGCGCAACGACCGGAACTGGTCGACGTGCTGCGGATGCACCTGGATCGCGAGCATCCAGAGCGCAACGGACACGTCGTCTAGCGCGCCGAGGCCCTGCAGCTCGTCGCGGTTCTCGGCAATGAAGGCGACGCAGTCCATCGATAGCAAGTAGTGCGGTCCGAGCGCGAACGGCGGGAAGCTCTCCATCGGGTACACCGACTCGGAGACGAAGTAGCGGAGCCGGTCGTCGCGGACCGGACGGAGGAAGTGCTTGGCTAGTGACGATCCCGCGTACACTTCCTTGCTCTCGCCAAGAAGTCTTAGATCCGCGGCCACGGCCGAGACGTGGAGGTAAATATCGTCGTCCGCGATCATGACGTACTTGGCGACGCGGTAGCGCGCGTGGGTGGCCGCCAAGTGCATGAACTGCTTCACTTTGTTCGCCAGATGCGGGTATCCGTCGTCGCAGTCGAGCTCGTCAGTGAGCAGGTCGCCGAACGCGCGCTTCTCGAGCTCGAGAGCCTCGTTCATCGCGTAGAAAGTGACCTGGTCCGGTTGGACGGGCAGGCGACAGCCTATAAACAGCACCACGACACCCGGAGGAAGTGATGCCGCGTCCCCCCAGGTCTGTCGAATAGCCTGGCGGAACGGGAACCCATCCACCGTGCGGGTCTTGACCCCGATGACCAAGAAGGCGGGATCGGCCGGTTCTTGCCACGCCTCGCGTGCTGGAGTTCGTCCCGCACTGCACGATCGACTGTCGCGACACATGGACTGGTTGGTCGGCAGCTCCGATGCCCAGTCCAGCAGGCTCTGGTCCGCCGGCGCGCCGATCCTCGCACGCTCGAGCGCCAACCAACTCTGCTTGTGCTCCGCCAGCTCAGACGGACTAACGACTGAGAAGGAGATCGGATCCGAGAGGAACTGTGGCTTGGTCTCGGTGGTCACGATCTCCGTGTCCGCGATGAAGGCCCGAGCCGAGTGCTCACCCTCGGGAAGGCGCAGCCTCAAGGTTTCGATCCCCATCAGAGGGACGCACGTGGACTCGAGGCTGTCGACTATCACGCACGTCCACTTGTTGGCGTACTCGACCTTGTAGGCGGCGAAGTCGGTGGTGGAGACCTCCACAAGGAAGGTAGCTGGAGATGTCTCAACCGACGCAGGCGCCGGGCGGATGAGCTGCACGAACTCAACCGGGTCCCCACTGCCTCGCAGCTCAGCGTCAGGCCCTCCATCGTCTGAAAGCGCGCGTCTAGCGGCCACAGCCAGCACCGCCAGTGCCAGCGATCGCTGCAAGTGCCGGCCCATGATGGCGATTGGCACTGATGTGGATCGCGAAAGATCGCCGCGCTTCAAGCGACTTCGGAGATCCGGCTGAGCCACATCAAATCCATAATTGCATTACATTCATTTTGACTGAAGTAACTCTTCGCGGATTTGATCCTGCCAGCTTCAAGAAGCGCTGAGCTGCTGGAGGGTTCAGACCGAATGGCCGCCGCGCGAACGTTTCCCTTCGGCGCCGCGGCCTCGTTATCGCCATGGAGACGAACGCTCCTGCTCGCGCTCACTATCAACTGTTCCTGTCTACTTGGAGCCGCTGCTGCGTCGCCAGCCGCCGCGCTCGCAATGGCTGGATCCTTGTCGCCTCCACGATACGACCACCTCCACGTGCGTTTGCTGTACCCGGAGCAAGGCGCGTCCACGCCAGAGACCACTCTGTTCCGCTGCATGGCTCATCGCCAGCGTCAGCAGCTCGCTGACGATGCGGAGCTCTACTATCTCGAGTCTTCCGCTTGCCACCTGTGCCTGGAGCTGGATGATCGCGCCTCGCCGCCGTTCTGCTGGCAACCGGCTATCCACGAGCTGCACCACGCTGGCATGATCCAAGAGCACACGTCGGCGGCATGGACTCTCACGGCCGGGAACCACAGCGCACGCTGCTTTGTCGGCTGCGCGAACGGCAGTGGAACCGTCCGCATCGACTCGGAGCGCGTGAGGTTCTCCGTAGTCACGAACACGTGGTGGACCGCGTCGAAAGCCGCGCGAGAGCGCAAGAGCAAGCGAGAAGCAAGTGACGCTCCGTCGCTCATCGTTGGGGTCAAGACGAGCCTGATCCGGGGTCTACCGCTCCGCCAAGCCATCCGAGAGACCTGGGCGAGCGCCACCAGCCTGCCGACAGACGTGCGCGTCGTCTTCCTCGGGTGCCAAGCACCGCTTGAGGCAGCATTCGAGCGTGACGCCGCGCGGAGAACGGTCGCGTACGCCATCGAACTCGAGCAGAGCACACATGGCGACCTGCTGATAGACGAGCTCGGCGACTGCGAGGACAGCTATGAAGGACTCGTCGACAAGGTCACGGCTTTCCTGCGCTACGTGTCGACTCACTACACAGTGGCGACTCCGGCGGTCATGGTCGCCGACGACGATGTCTACGTTGACGTCCGCCGGCTAGCGCGTCTCACGCGCGAGCACTTGAGCGACCCCCATGAGTGCGTCTACGCTGGACAGGTGTGGGAGGAGCAGTTCCAACGGCTGGTCGAGCCGGTGAGGACGCGAGGCAGCAAGTACTTCGTGTCGGAGCAGGACTATCCGATGCGGCACTGGCCGCCATTCGCGTTCGGTCCGCACTACCTGCTCTCCGCACACTGCCTCAGCCTCGTTCTCTCCAACGAGCGTCTCATTGGGGGATTTCGAGGCTTGGACGATATCTCCATCGCCGTGTGGTTGCTGGTCAGCGGCGTTCGCCCGCGGCACTTGCCGCAGTTCAGGAACCTCCGCGACTCTCTCTGCATCGACAGAGACGTCATTTCGCTCGCGGATTTGTCGCCGACGGCCTTACGCGCCATTCATCACAACCTCGCGATCGGGAGGCCGTTCTGCCACGGATCCGATCTGTCAGTGTGGCTGCGATAAACTCTAGCCATGCATCGCACCAATCGGATCGCTGATATTAGCCCATGCAGTCCAGCCCTGCTAGGCGAACAAATGTCGCGCAATAGCCGACGCGGTGGCATTGCTCGGGACACCGGGATGCCACGAGAACGCGTCGTAGAAGGCGGCCACGTCGACGATCGGCGGCGCTCGACGCATCTTCTCGTACTCGTCCGCCGACTCGTGCACTTCGATCACGCGGGTGGCACACTGGCGCAGCGTGGGGAAGTCTCCACAGTCGATGTAACTGCGAGGGTTGAACAAGCTCGCGAGTGACGTCGAGTTTCCCCAGAATATCGGAATGGCGCCAGCCAAGAACGCGTTCACGACCTTCTCCGTCACGTACCCGGGCGAGATCGAGTTTTCGAATGCGACCACGAACTTGTATCGCTCGTACTGGCTCACGGCATCGTCCAAGTACCACCGTGAGAGGCGAGAGGCGAGTTTCTCGTGCTGCTCGAGCGGCTTGAGAGCCCCAGCGCACTTGCCGATCGCGTCGACGGGCTCGAGAGAGTTGAGAGCGTCGTAGAAGTACTGGCGGTGCGGCCAGTCGCACTTGGAGTACAGGAACGCGCAGAACCTCCTCGTGGCACGAGAGTTCTCTCTTTGCGTGCGCACGGTCCAAGAAGAGAGCAGATCGAGTGGCGAGTGGTCCAGCCGCTCTGCGAACGAGGCACTCGCCATCGAGATGTACACGTGGTGAGTGGCTTGAGGAGCGTCAGATACCGTCGAGAGCAGGATCACGTCGTCGTCCAAGCGGCCTGTTCCCCACGACTCGCCCGAGAACATGAGCGTCTTGGCTCTCGGGTTCAGTCGTGAGCTTGTACGGGAAAGGAGGCGCTGTCTCTCCGGCCAAACCGAATCGAGGATCGAGAAGACAGTGATGTCTGGCTGTGTGTGATGCATATCCATCAACGTCTCGGCACTCGCCACCAGCACAGCATTCGACCGATAAATGGCCGTGAACAAGCACTCGAACAGCGTGTGGCTGTAGGAGGCGCCGCTCGTGTACGCGATGTACACGGGAGGGCTCTCAGGGTCCGCGTCGAAGAGATTGTGTCTCCACAGCTCGGTTCGAGACGTCTCAAACTTGCCTAGCGCATGTGTCCGTGTGTAGAACGACTGATGGTGGTCAGTCAGGCGAGCAGCCACCTTTGCGCATGAGAGCTTCGCGCTCGGATCCGTCTGCTTCAGGCGCTCGCACACCCGATTCGAATAGTGCGCGAGTGTTTCTATCGATGGAATGTACAAGAACTCGACACCGTTGACAGTTGTGACCACTTGAATCTCTCGAGTGAGCCGAATGTCACGTAAAAGTGACGTCAACACTAGCGCCTCGGCCGCTTCTCCGATGCGTCGCTGCGTCTCCGGCTTCACCCACACAGCCTTGTCAAAATCCGAACAAAACGCGCGTCCAGTCTTCAGATTCTCATGGATCACGCGAATCGCTAGCGATGACAGATCGGCGAGCGAGATCAAGTTGTCCGTGCAGCCTGAGGCTCGCACGTTCCGAAGCTTTCCCATGTGTTGAGGATGAACTTGAATCGCGAGCATCCACAGCGCGACGCTGATGTCGTCCATGCCGCTGAGTCCGTTCAATCGACGGCTGTTCTTGCCGATAAACTTGGCGCAGTCAACCGACACGACGAAGTGCGGACCGAACGCAAACGGAGGTAGCGTAGACATCGGGTAGACCTCTTCTGGCAGATGGTACCGAGTCCCCGGATCTCGTATGGGGCGCGTCGGACGGTTGAACATCGTGGTCCACACCTGACCAGCATACACGCGCCGACGTCCTGAAAGCAGCTGCAGCTCCCGCTCGAACGCCTCAGTTCGCAGGTAAATGTCGTCGTCCGCGATCATGACGTGCGAGAGCGACGACTCAAAGTGGTCCACGCCCCAGCGCATGAACTCGGCTACCTTCGAAGGCAGATCATCGTACGAGTCGTCGCAGTCCAGCTCGTCCGTCAATAAGTCCCCGAAGACGCGCTTCTCTCGCTCGATTGCATAGATAAGGTCGTGTCTATCGTTCGGGTTGTCAACAGAGTTGAGATTTGGTCGGCAGCCGATGAAGACGACACGGACGCCACTTGGCAGCGACTGGTTACTCGCCCACGTTTCACGAATCGCCTGACGCATGTGAAAGTTGGTCGATAGAGCCGTCTTGACGCCTACCAGCAGTGTCGGTGTTGGACTTCCTGTGACTATTGGCAATGGCGTAGCTCTCGCGTCGTTGACTCGCTCCGATCGAGCCCAGGAGACCGCATCCTGATCGAAGGAAAGGCCGTGTTTGCTCCGGAGCCGCTCCGCTAATTGCTCGGTGTGCGACACCGCGTCTTCTGGCGCGACAACATAGAACGAGACCGCCGGCGTCTCTCTGTACTTGGTCGCGTTGATCGAGATGAACGCTGTGAGGCGATGGGTTCCGATGCCGACGCTCTCGAGCCGGATGTGTGATTGCATCATCGGTTCGCACTGCGTGCCCGCACCGCTGAGCTCCACGCACAGCGTCGCGTCGCTGAACTGCGCGTTGAACCGTTCCTGATTGTCGACTCGAATGAAGCACACGACGTCAAAGGAGGGCGGCAACACGTCGCCGGCTCGCGGGTAGTCCACCATGAACAAATTGATCGGATCTGCCTCATCGTCGAACCTCAGCGCGTCAGCTGCCCCATCCGGCGCAGGAACGACGCTGAGCTCGGACACAACAGACGCCGGCGTCTCAAACGCGCTGGAGCAGGAAGCGAGCGCAGCGGCGGCGGCGGAGACCGAGACCGAGACGGCGAAGCGCGCGAGCCGACCGCGCATTGCTTGGTTGATGGATCAATGGGTCGAGATCGCTGAAGGGTTCATGACGCGTCTCGATTCGCCCAAATACTCCAAATTATCTCTTCCATTGGCCAAAATACTGGAATCGCGATCTTTGCTTCGGCTCCTGCTCGCTCCTGCGCATTTTACCTTCTAAAGTGCTGGTCAAAATTATAAGAAAATCGAGCTTCTGTTGATTTCTCAGCCAATCAGACGCTTTAAACGCGAAAGCTCTGTAAATCTGCTGTTTTCGTCATAAACAACACGGCAGCGT
>JAADYC010000962.1:0-11231 GCA_023338135.1 Phytopythium kandeliae
CTTCAACATCGGCGCCATGCACGGCCTCATCCTCACGGCCTGGTCCATCGGCGGCGTCGTTGGCGGCATCACCTTCACCAGCACCTACAAGGATCTCGTGGCTGATGGCATGTCTATCCCGGACGCCTACATCTCGAACATTCACAAGATCCTCGTCGTCGTCTGCGTCTGCGGCGCCGCCGTGCTCTTCGTGCGCACCGATGCGCGCGACCGCTTCGCCCCGGGCTACCAGTTCAGCATCTGCGGCAAGCGCATCATCAGCCTCCAGCCCAAGCACAAGCCCGAGGAGCCGCTGCTGGCCGACGCCTGAGCGCTACGGCCGCCGGGCGAGCAGACCAACGCCTCGGCGTTCTTGTTGTCGTTACAGCCTGCATAACGTCGCGTCAATCCAGTTGATTGCATTGTATCTCTTCGCACACGATTGCGTTGTATCCCTTTGCACACGATTGATTGATGGACTTGTGCGCTCTCGGTCCCGCTGCTCCTGGTTGTTTGGCGGTCGCTGCTTCCAGTGCTGCTTGGCGGTCTGTGGTGGAGTACTGAAGTTAGCAAGTGCGACTGGCGAATATGATCCGATCTTGTTTGCTTTGGGTTAGTCGATTCGGGTCGATCCTGATTTTCAAGCACCACTTTCAGTACGCGTACAGATCGCGAGCAAATGGTGCGTGTGTGTGTGTGTGTGTGTGTGTGTGTGTGTGTGTGTGTGCACGCACGCGCGTGCGCGCTTGTTGCATCCCGTTCTACGCTAGCCACGCACTTGTCGTTCCATTCCTGCTTGGATCTCGACTGACGGCTTGCCGCCAGCGTCAGCAATGCAGCGGTCGCTTGTCGCCACGCACTGCTGCATCCCGTTGAAGGCTGTGCTGTTCGCGACGCGAGAGGCGCTGCTGCTCGGCCGACATACTCCAAGAGCGGTTGCGACCAGGCGTCGACCGAACGAGCGCGCGACATCAAGCAAGCGCGGCGACCGAGAACGTGAAAGGGAAGGGGGAACTGTTGCCGTTCGATTGGCGGGGTGGTTAGCGACGGCTAGCTAAGGGGGAACACGCAGGCGAACGCAGACGCAGACGCAGACTGACCCTGGCAACGGACGGACTGGCTCGCCCGCTCGCTCGGACTATCACCGCGGCCGACGTGGCCCGACGCGACGCGACGCGACGAAGTTAGACATTGAGCAGCGGCTCGTCCTTCTCGGGCTTGTTCGACTTGACGCTGACGATGCGGCGGCCAAAGATGCTGAGGTGGTAGCCCGGCTCGAAACGATCCTTGGGGTTCGTGCGCACGAAGAAGATGAAGATAGCGCCGACACAGACGAGGACGAGGATCTTGTGGATGTTCGAGATGTAGGCCTCGGCGACGGACACGCCGTCGGCGATCTTCCCGCGGTAGGAGCTGTTGAAGGAGATGCCGCCGGCGACGCCGCCGATGGACCAGGAGGTGAGGATGAGGCCGTGCATGGCGCCGATGTTGAAGGCGCCGAACATGTCGGTGAGGAACGCCGGGATGGTGCCGAAGCCGCCGCCGTAGCTGCCCGTGAGCACGAAGGCGAGGATGCAGAAGAGCGTGTACTCGTCGTTGCGGAAGAGCGTGGGGAAGACGCCGATGATGACAATCTGCGAGGCGAGCGCGTAGAAGTAGAAGCACTTGCGTGCGAAGGCGTGCTCGATCTTGAGCCAGCGGTGCAGCACGTCCGTCATGGCCGGGAAGAGCAGCCGTCCACAGCAGTTGAACACGCCGTTGATGGACACGATGTCGGCGGCACGGTCGGCCGATTTACCGAAAATGTCGACGCACATGTTGGAGAGCTTGGAGAGCACGATGAGGCCGTAGAGCTGGTTGGCGAAGAACATGAGGTAGAGGCAGACGAAGTCGGGCGACACGATCGCCTGGATCAGCGTCAGCTTCTTGACGTGCGCGTGCGCGCTGTCCGTCGGCTCCACCACGTCCTGGATGTCCTTGGCCGACGGCGTCACAATCGACTCGTACTCGTGCGCCGACATGACGCTGAGCTTCTCACCGCGGTGCAGCACCTCCTCGGCCTCCTCGACCGCCTCGCCGTGGATGTTGAGCCCGCCGACGACGAACTCCGGGTGAGGGTTGCGCAGCACGATGGCGCAGACGTAGAGCGTGAAGGCGATGACACCACCCAGCAGGAAGAACATGGCTGGCAGCCCGACCGCGTCGATGGCCGGCAGGTACACCTTGCTCCAGACAACCGAGCCGGCGCCGTAGCCGCCGACCGCGAAGCCCGCAGCGATACCGCGGTAGTCCGGGAACCACTTCTGCAGCGCCGAGACGGGTGAGATGTAGCAGAGACCCATGCCGAAGCCGCAGAAGACGCCATAGCCGACGTAGACGATGCCCATGAGGTCGGCATAGAGCCCGATGGCGACGATGATGTTGCCGATGAGGAAGGACGTGGCGCCGAGCACGATGCCGGCGCGCGGCCCGTGGCGCTCGATCCACGGACCCATGATGGCCGTGGTCGTGCCGAAGACGCCGACGGCGATGTAGAACGAGTTGACGGCCTTCTCGGCCTTCGGGTCGTCGAACAGGTACGAGTCGATCGGCTTGTTGAGCACGGACCAGGAGTAGAGCGAGCCGATGCAGAACTGCACAATGAAGCTCGCGAAGAAGAGGTACCAGCGGTTGAACTTGACCCACTTGAGCGTCAGGTAGCGGTTGTTGCCCGCGTACACGGTCACGAGCCAGTCCTCGGCCTCGTCCTGCGCCGGGTCGCGGTGCTTGGTCGGCACGGTCCAGTGCTTCACGATCTGTTCGCGCACCTTGCCGGGGCAGGACGTGGCGGGCGTCGACTCCTCGTGGCCCATGGCTGGCAGTCTGAGCGGGGGCTGGCGGCGCGGAGAGGAGGGTGGCGGAGTGCGCGGCGCGGCGTCGATTGGGAAGTGAGCGACGGATGTGGAGCCTGCCGGGTCGCCGCCGGCTTCAACGATCGCGGCCGGCCATCAAGGGGAGAGCTCGCTCCTCGACGCCGCGGCGGAGAGGAGGGAGCGGAGGAACGAGAAGAGTGCGATTGCGATTGCTGGCGGGGTCAGGACGCCGAGGCATGGCATGGTGCGCGACCGACCCCGGCGGCGCAGGCAGCGAGCGATATGCCTGCCGGTGCCGTAGTGAGTGCGTGCGTGAGTGAGTGTCGGTGGTACGGCGCCGATACAAGCGGCGAGTGATTCCGGGTCACGATGTCCAGCTTCAACGTACGGGTATGTTTACGCGGCGGTCATAGTGGGGAGCGTAGTGCGCATACAAAATCGCAGTATCAGACGAGGCGGTCGAGGCACTTCATAGGATGATAGCCTGTCTATACGGATGGCTGCTGGATCGTATTTGGAGTGTGACAAGGCAGCGAAGCAGCCTCTTTAGTTTGATGCGCTGCGGTAATTCAACGTACGCTCTATGTTCGAGAGTGGGAGATGACTAATCAGTCCTGATTAATTTGACAATGCACTGTCATTAGCCGCCGCGACTGGAGACTTGCCTTTGGAGCGGAAACCCGGCACCAGCAGCAGCAGCAGCAGCAGCACCTCGCCTCGGCCTGGGCGGCAGAGCAGGCTGGAGCTGGGAGCGGGGAGCTTGGAGCTGGGCTGGGAGCTGAGAGCAGCCTTGCGTTTCGCGCGCTGCCGCCGGTTCGAATTGCAGCGGCCAAAGTGCAGCTTCAATCGAGCCTCCAGTCGCTGTGATATACACCGGCGTCTACTGTCCGCGGAGCCGAGTGGAGGCGGCGCGTGGACACCTGAGCTCAAGCGGGATGCGAGCGGTGTATCTCCAGCAGCTTAACGCGGGCTTGCGTGTCAGCGGATGGCTCGACGACGACTAGGCTGTCACCGCCGCAGAGCACGCAGCCAGCCAGGAGCGGAGGCTCAACCTGCGGACTTGACCCTACTATGCCTCGGTGCGGCGCGCGGTGGTATCTACTAACGCCAAGTCAAAACGGTCGGTCGCTGGAGCCGAGTGGACCGATCGGCCGACAGCGAGCGAGTCCTTCGGAGCACCGACGCGGTGTCGTCATGTCTTCTCGCCGGCCTGCTCTCTCTCTCTCGATCGAAGCCCAAGGTCGACGAAGCGAGGCTGCAGCCGGGGGGCAAACGCGCGCTGCATGCGTCAACCCTCCGGCCGACAGCGCGCCGAGAACCCGTCGGGCGGTCGCTCGCTCGCCGTCATCCGACCGGCGCCATACGATCGATCGCCCGCCGCCACGGCGCGGCAATCACATGGTGCCAGTGTCGAGTCGATGGCGGCGGTGGCGATGGCGGCGGTTCGACGTGCTGCTCGCTCTTGGCGCGTCGGCTTGACCACCTTGGCGATGTCACGACGACCGGCGCCGTCTGCCTGCTCCGCTTGCGGGCGAGAGCGAGAGCGAGAGGGCGAGCTGCCGGGCGAGGCGACGGCCGCGAAGGAAGGTTCCCAACGCGCGGCTCGCTGCTGTCCGCCGAAGGGTGGGATGGCGTCCCACTCCGACTAAAGACTCGTCCGGCGAGGGTGGGACTCGCGCCTTGCGTGTCGAGCGATGTCTGACGTCGTCGGCGCCGCCTTCTCGATGCGCCGCGGCCCTCTTCGCTCTCTTCGCCCCCGCCGCCCGCCCGCCCGCCCGATCGCCGCCCGCCGCCCGCCGCCCGCCGCCCGCCCGCTGGCGTCTCTGGGGCGTCGAGCAGCCTCCGTCGAGGCGGCAGAGCGGCGGCGGAGACGTCCAAATCCGTGGGGCGAAGTCGTCGAGACCCGTCGCGCGTCGGCCGGCGGGTGTCGGCAGCGCGCTTGGTCATTCCGCCGCCCGGCTGCTTGGTCCCGTCGGTGCTCACGCGTCGGAACGGAGGGACCGAAGCGGCCTGCGTGGCGTGGCGTGGTGCCGCGGGGCGGGGCGGGGCGAGGCGAGGCGCGAGACGAATCGCGCCGGCTGCCTGGTCTATCGCACGCGTTCGTGTCCATGAGCGCTCGATCGGTCGCTCCGGTGCCTCGCCATGCCTTGCGGTGGGGCGGGGCGTCGTCACCAGCGCCACCTTCACCACCGGAAGTGGCAATCCGCTGGAACGCAAGGTCGAGTCGGGTCGGTCGCGAAGTTGCGAGGCTAGAAGGGGGGCGTCGCGCACCGGAACGCGGCGACCGCCGCAGCATGCCGAGTCCTGTGCGGCCTGCCAGCCTTGTTGCCGGCCGCAGCGGGCTGGCGACGCGGCCGATCGGGCGGGCGGGACGGCGAGGTTGCTCTCCGTGAGGTGGATCCGCCGCTGCGTACCCTGCTGCTGTCTGATGCTGCTGTCTGTTGCTGCTAGCTCGCACTGCTGGCACCTTCGTGCGGTTGGCAATGCCAATGGCTGCGCACTCCTGCGACCGCTGCGGACGCACACGGATGGAGAGCGAGCCGAGTGCCTCGAACGCGAACTCGAAGCGCGCGGGGGAGGAAGGAGAAGTCGAACACTAGCACACGCTGTCTGTGATTACCACTTGATAGACTATAGACACTCGCGAGCGGCAAGGCACGTAACTCTCCGCGCCGCCCTCGTCCTACGAGCCGAGCGCGCCGGACGCGCGCTGGCG
The DNA here is from genome assembly GCA_023338135.1 of Phytopythium kandeliae. Lineage (NCBI taxonomy): Eukaryota > Oomycota > Peronosporomycetes > Pythiales > Pythiaceae > Phytopythium > Phytopythium kandeliae. The sequence continues at coordinate 5,548 of JAADYC010000962.1, forward strand.
CTGGGTCGCCACCGGTCCGCTCAGGCGCGCTCGGCGACGAGCAGATCGTCCTTGGTCGGCACCTGGCCGGCCTTGGGCGGGATGCTGATGACGCGCTTGCCGCAGAGCGAGTAGTGGTAGCCCGGCTCGAAGCGGTCCCTCGGGTTCGTGCGCACGAAGATGATGAAGATGGCGCAGACGCAGACGACGACGAGGATCTTGTGGATGTTCGAGATGTAGGCCTCGACGACCGTGCTGCCCGACTCGATGAGGTTCGTGTAGACTGTGTTGAAGGAGATGCCGCCGGCGACGCCGCCGATGGACCAGGCCGTGAGGATGATGCCGTGCATGGCGCCGATGTTGAAGGCGCCGAACATGTCGGTGAGGAACGCCGGGATGGTGCCGAAGCCGCCGCCGTAGACGGTCGTGAGGATGAAGATGAGCACGACGAAGACCGTGTACTGGTCGTGGCGGAAGAGCGTCGGTAGCAGCGCGATGATGACGATCTGGCACGCGAGCGAGAAGTAGAACATGACCTTGCGGCCGAAGGCGTGCTCGACCTTGAGCGTGCGCACGATCACGTCCGAGATCATGGGGAAGAGCAGGCGGCCGACGCAGTTGAAGACGCCGTTGATGGACACGATGTCGGCGCCTTGGTCCGCCGTCTTGCCGAAGATGTCGACGCACATGGTCGAGAGCTTGGAGAGCACGATGAGGCCGTAGAGCTGGCAGCCGAAGAACATGAGGTAGAGCGTAACGAAGTCGGGCGACTTGATGGCCTGGATCAGCGTCATGTTCTTGACCTTGGAGTGCGCCGTCGCGTCCGGACCCGTCTCCTCGATCATCTCCTGCAGCTCGCGGTTGCTCGGCGTCATGATGGACTCGTACTCGTGGCTCGACATGACGCTCACCTTCTCACCGCGGTGCAGCGCCTCCTCCACGTCGTGCACCGCCTCGCCGTGCATGTTGAGTCCCGCGACGCTGAACTCGTCATGCGGGTTCCGCAGGATCACGGCGCAGATGTAGAGCAGAAAGGTGAAGATGCTGCCGATGACGATCCACATGAGCGGCAGTCCGACCGCGTCGATCACCGGCAGGTACACCTTGCTCCAGACGACCGAGCCGGCGCCGTAGCCGCCGACCGCGAAGCCCGCAGCCGTGCCGCGGTAGTCCGGGAACCACTTCTGCAGCGCCGAGACGGGCGAGATGTAGCAGAGGCCGCTGCCGAAGCCGCAGAAGAGTCCGTAGCCGATGTAGAGGCCGGCGATGGACTCGAAGTGCAGCGAGATGCAGTTGATGATCGTGCCGATGTAGTAGGCCGTGGCGCCGAGCAGGATGCCCTGGCGCGGCCCGTTGCGCTCGATCCACGGACCCATGATGGCCGTGGACGTGCCAAAGACGCCGACGGCGATGTAGAAGGCGTTGACGGCCATGCCCTTCTTCGGGTTGTCGTAGATCAGCGTGTCGATCGGCTTGTTGAGCACGGACCAGGAGTAGAGCGAGCCGATGCAGAACTGCACGAGGAAGCTCGCGAAGAAGAGGTACCAGCGGTTGAACTTGATCCCGCGCATGGCCCAGTAGCGGTTCTTGCCAAGGTAGAGCGTGAAGAGCCACGACTCGGCCTCGTCCTGCTCGGCCGACCGGAACTTGTGCGGCACGGTCCAGTGCTTCACGAGCGCACCGCGCACCTTGGAGCCGCACGAGGCGTTCGTGGGCTGCGTCGGGGCCGTCGGCGTCGGGGAAAGCGAGGCGGCGGCCATTGTGGGCTGGTGGTGCTCGCTCGGATGCTCGGTCGCTCGGGGACTACGGGTGCGCGCTGGACTGCCGATTGGGAAGTGAGAGCGGCGGGAGACGCCACCGCGCGCGCGGCTCAAGGCTCAAGGATCGAGGACCGAAGTCTGACGTCTGACGTCTGCGGGCTGAGGATCATGGTCTAGCAGGACCGTTTGCCCGAAGTGCATTCCCAATCGCCGAGGCACAGGCGGTGTTTCCGGCGCGGCCGGCGCGCGGAGCCCCTGGCCGCGCTCGCTCGGGATCCATGCGCACACGTCGCAGGGTGCGCGTCGACGCCGCGCTGCACTTGCACTTTGTATAGTCGCGGGCATGACGCGAGTTCAAGCGCCAGCTTCAAGCCGGCGGTGCATAGCTCAGCCGCGTTAGTCGCCACCTGGGCCGCCCGCGTCCTTTCGCCCGCGTCCACGCACACGTCCGGCTTGCGTTTCGCGCGATTTGCCGGCGGCTTTCGCGCGAGGGCGGCACGGCCGGCAGCGGGGCTGGCTCGGCGCCGGCAACACTTGCACATGATGACCCGGCGAGAGCTGACGTGCTGGCGGACGTCACGGGCGTGGACCAAGCGGCCGCCGCGACGCCGCGTCACGACAAGGCAAGGGCGAGAGGCAACGGTAAGGACCGGCAAGGGCGACGATGGGTTTAACGCGCGGAAGCCTCTGGTTTCGAATTATCCGTCTGTGGTTGATGTGCGGGAGCGAGAAGACACGATAGAAAGCAAGTGGAAGCGTGCCTGTGGAACCTGATACTGGACGGCGGTTGAGGAACTGGCGTGATGTGTGATGTGAATGTTGAAGATGGCGACCGGTGCGCGGTCTTTGTGCTCGGAACCGAGTCGAGGCTGCTCTGTGCGGGGAGTTCGCGTGGTCCACGCCAACTTGACTCAGTTGGCTTCGCGGCGATGGATTTCCGCGGAGAGCGAGCTGGCTGACAGCCCAGCCAGCCGCCAGCCGCCAGCCGCGTGCGTGCGGTACCACTCGACGTCGATACATACCGCCGCGGCAATGTTCGCGCGATTGGGTGCACCGGCGGCCGTGCATAGCTCGGCGTGTCTGTGTGTAAGTGTGTGGCGCGAAAACGGCGGCAGCAGCGTTTGTCCGTCGCGCTATGACTGTGGATGGATTGGTCGACGGACCGCGGATCGACCGCGCTTGAGCCGGTGCCGAGTCAAGGACCCGCTCACGGTTCCCTCAGTCCTGCCTTTCGGTAGTGGCGTCCGCGGGAGGAAGCGTCGGCACTGCACGGTACTGGTCGACTGTCGACCAGCGCCGACGCCGATCCGTCACGGGTGGGAAGGGACGCTCTCGAAGGCTCTCTCATTTGATAACGATGAAGCACTGTTTACTCCACTGGCTAGGGCACGGGTAAAGCTATTTGAGCTCTGTCCCGACCGATATGTCTCCAGCGATAGCGTCGACGTGCTGTGATTCGCTGACTGTAAAGAGCGGAAGCTTCAGATTGGCCGCCGTAAAAGCATGGATTTGTCATGACAGGTTCGTTGATTATAAAGTCAAAGATACTTGTCATTCTATAAGGAGACATGCAGTGTCAGGGGCAACTGGTAGGTAGAGGAATATAATCAAGAGATCGTTGCAACAGCACAGTATCGGAGAAACTGCCTGGTGCTCCCTACCCCTTACACGTTTTGTGTTTCATCCTTGATAGGTCTCTTTAATGTGTTGGAAGTTGGAAGTGTCGCACTGTAGAGTGCTGGTGATATGATGGTGATTCGAACCCTCTGATGTGTCAGAGACGAGCCAGAGCAGTCATTCTGTCAGACCAATGTAGACCGAGGTCGACGGAGGGTTACGTGTTACAAGAGACTGTCCGAGACGACACAAGTTGTAGCCGCTGCTCTGCCTCCAACGGCGAGCAGGCGGCGAGCAGGCGAGCCGGCGAGCAGGCGAGCAGGCGCTGGACTGGAGCAGACCGCAGCGTCGACGCCGAAACCCGTCGCTTCTGCCAGCAGGTCGCGCGCTGGTTAGTCGGGCAGGCGCGCCGGCGTGAAGGCATGCACGCGCGCGCGCACTCACCATCGGCATACAGCGAGTCCCGCCGGGTGTGCGACCGCAAGTGCGCACGGCTGCGAGCAGCACCGTGTCCTCACTGCGCTGGAGCGCGCGCCGGTCGCCGAAGAGCACGGCGCGCGAGCGATGGAGCAGCCTGAAAGCGGGCGTCAGCGCCAGCGCCGCGGTGATCATCACGTGCTCCTCAAAATCCAAGCACTCGCGTGTGAACCACTCGCAGTAGACGCACGCCGCCGAGCCCTCGCGCGCGTCCTCGGTGAACGCGCAGCGCTCGCACGTCTCCATCCAAACGGCGTGCGCGAACGTGCCGCGCGGACACGGCACGCACGAGAAGGCACCCGCGTCGCTGGCGTAGGACCCGCGCGCGCACAGCACGCACGAGCGATTCACCCCCGAGAAGAAGCTGCCGGGAAGGCACGGGACGGCGCGCGTGGTTCGCCAGGTCGCGCTGGGGTCCAGCAGCTCCAGCCACGAGAGCACGAGCGGAACGGAGCGGTTGAGCGCGTCGCGCCGGCCGAGGCGCATCGCCACTTGGTCGTGGAACGCCGCGCTTGATACCGCATCGGCCAGGCTGCTGGCGTCGCCGTCTTGGCGCTCGCGGACTCCTCCCGCCTCGTCGTTGCCGCCAAACAAGTGCGTGAGCAGCCCGCCGACAGACGAGCCCGCCGCGTCCTCGTCCTTCCTCGGAGCCGCCGCTGGCGCCACGAGTGAACCCGCGGCACTGCGGAACTTCTTCGCCCACGAGCTGTCTTGTCCTTGCCGTGGTTGGGCAGCCGCCGAGGCGCCTTCTCGACCGCCAGGTCCAGCTCCAGGTCCGCCGTGCCCTCGATCGCACTCGCACAGTCGACTCCGAGCGCGTGCGCGCTGACGCCCGTGACCGAGAACTGCTCCAGCGCCTCTCGAACGGCACTCGCGACCGCCGAGGCCGCTAGACTACTGCGCGTTTCGCCGCCGGCAGCGCTGGAGCCGGACCGACTGCCCTGCTGCGGGTCGAAGCGAGTGCGGAAGTCGCCGAGCGCCATGCTAAGCAGCGTCATCCGCATGCGCGGCCACTCGACGCGCTGCAGGATTTCGCCGTCGCGAGGCCAATCGCAGCGGCCATCGCCGCCGAGCACAGCGAACGATCCGACAGGGTAGCGCTCGCATCGAGTGCGCCGGTGAAGCGCGAGAGCTCGCCAGCGGTGCAGCGCTTGGGTCGCCACATGCCTCGCTCGTCGACGAAGGATCCCGCGGACGAGGCAACGCATGTGGGGGTGGCTAGCACCGGCGAATACGATCCGACAAGGCACGGCGCGCACGACTTGGTTCCTGAAGCGGTCGCGTAGTAGCCCCTCGCGCAGTCTTGGCACGACAGGAAGGAGCCATCTTTGTACGTCCCTGGTTTACACACGGGTGGCGTTCACCTTGCTGGACCGCTGCCCTCTAGTGACGAGTCTCCGCCCCGGTGGCGCCGCTACAGCCCACTCGGTGCTCCCTAGCGCTTCGGTTGTGGCTCCCGCAGGTCATGGCTCGCACGCCAACGCTCCTTCCCGAGGCGAGAAGCAGCCGGGCAGGTAGGTCGAGCACGACTTGGACGCCGCGTCGAAGAAGCTGCCGGTATGGCAGGGAAAGCACTTGGTCATCCCTGGCAGCCGCGCCACGGTTCCTTCAGGACACGACAGGCACTTGGGAACGCCGGATACTTCCTGGTAGGAGCCGCGGGGACGGCAAGCACTCCGCGATGCCAGTGTTGCTGGCGCAGACCTCTCAGCGATTGAACGTCCCAGCGAGGCACGGACTACACGTCTTGCCACCTTCCGCGTCGCTGAACGTCCCCGGTGTGCATGGAGAGCACGAGAGCGCACCTGACGAGGAGGAGAAGTGCGCTGGCGGACACAACCAGCACTCCGC
>JAADYC010000963.1:0-11229 GCA_023338135.1 Phytopythium kandeliae
CGGGTATCACCTGCTGCACTCGGTCAACTTCCCGCAGACGCACGGTCTGCCGAACTGCGTGCGCGCCAACCTGTCCAAGGTCGGGTTCTTCCGACAGGTCTCGCGCGACAACATCGAGGTGTACGCGTACGGTGTCATGGATCCGGGTGGCGACTTGGTTCGGATGTTCCTCATTCCGAGCATGGCTGGCATGTTCCTGCGGATGCTGCGCTACGCTCCATGCGGCCTGAAGAAGAAGCTGGCGTGGATGCTGGAGCAGAAGTACAACGAGACGAAGGGCAGTGGCGGCAAGCGGCAGGGCCGCGAACAGAAGTGCGTGACGTGCTCCCAATTCGCCACCGGTGGGCTTCTCGGCACCAGCTACAGCACCTGCAAGCTCTGCAATGGACACTTGTGTTCGCCATGCAAGATCCAGAAGAAACTGAGCTTCATGAGCGTGGACCTCGAGCTGACGCAGCGCAAGATCGTCTTCTGTACGCGTTGTATTCAGAGCGCGGCGCAGCTGAGCTCCGTGGACGCGGCCAAGGCACAGATCATCTCCAACAACATTACGCATCGGATTTCGCTGAGCAGTGGGCAGAATGACGACAAGATGAGCATGGAGACATCATCGCTGTCCGAGATGTCCTAGGCGTGCCGACTTGCCACGAGCGGTACTATCGTCAGATGATGGAATACTCTGCGACGGTGGCGGGAACGCCGGCGGGAGTTCGTGCCGTTGAATTTGGATTGAACCAGTGAGTCACGAACCTACTGGTGCAACGCACCTCTTCAATGGTTACTGCGCATTTGCTATTATATCTCGTAATAAGCGCGTTGAATTCTTGCTCGTCCACGACCTGTTTGTGCTGGTTAGAGTAGCGGACTGAGCTCCGGTCTCGCGCAACGGCAAACATTGTGGTGATTACTGCGGTCTCGGAGCCCTCCAATCGGAAGTTGAAGGCAGCAAGGAGCGCGTTTGTCCGCGTCCAGCAACGAGACGCGACGAAAGTGTCTACTGCACTAGCTGCGATCGTCAATTGCCGTAGTCGCAGTCGAAGGCCAGTGATAGATAGATACATGAAGTGCATACGGCGGTGACCCGCGCGATCTCGATCCAGGCAAGGTATCAAACGGCGAGTCGCCACAGCGATGTCCCGGAGTGAACGTCACCATCGTTCGTCTCGAGATCGGCATCGCGAAAGACACTTCGAGGCCGCGAGCGTGTGCATTGACAAACGATTCCATCAAACTCCGAGGCAAGTTCGTCGTTGATGGAGCCTCCCTCTCCTATAGATCCGGTGTGACCTACACGAAAGGCAACTCGATCTAGAATGATGGTCATCAAGGTATCCAGAACAACTTGAAGCTCGAGCGCGCTGATTGCCGTCGATTGGATGGATTGATCACGATGCCAGCGGGTTGACGCGCTCGTCTATCCCTGCGCACAGCACGCGAGCTATCATGAGGCTTCGAGCCACGGAGGGAGGCGGCGGTGCCGTCTTTGGCGAAGGAGCGGCGCATCCAGCGAAGCTCGCATGACGTGGTCTGGCGAGTGGCGATCACGGCGTGCAACACGGCAGGTCAACGTGATGCGGTCCTAGTGCAAGCTCCCGCATCCCCGATTATCGGGCAAGCACGCCGGGCAACTCTTTTGATGGCGATCATGTTACAATCGGAAACTAACGCCACGGATGGCGAGTCTTGTTGTAGCGAGAGGTGTCTCTCTGCAACCTCTGCACCAGCCAGATCCGGCCGTGTGCCACACCACACCACGCGACCGACGTTCGTTCTGAAATGTCCGGTCGACGATCAGACGCTACTCACTGCGCGATCTCGCTGTCAAAGTCTTCTCGGTTGTGCGGTATAATCTCGACCGTGCGCTTGGTTTGCGCCAGCCAAGTTGGATTCCTTCCCACGGTCAACGGACGCAAATCGTCACTGGAGATCTGCGCTTCTTGCGATCGGACTGCCAGTGATACCGAGTGCCACGCTTTCGTTTGATCGGACGCTGCAGCGTCGCATCCATGCAGGATCCGTCGGGATCACCTCTGCTGGCGCAGACTCATCACATCACCCACAGGCGCAATGCAATGCATGCGACTCGGTCTGTGCGCCGTAGTGACTGCATATCAGGCAGGCCGCACAGTAATGGCCACTCTCAACCCCTGGCGCATACAGTGCGAGCTATCATTGCGCCGGTCTGACCGAGCTTGGCTGCGCCTCGTCCATCAGGTCGATCGCGTATCAATGCGTCCTCGCTTCAGCTCTCCACAAGTCTTGGCGCGCACCTGCAATAAGTCTGACTGGCAGCAACAGCTGGTGAAGTGCCGCGACCAGGTTGCGAACGCAGTCAATTGGCTGCACGCAATGGCACGCCGAGGCGATCATAGCCAGAACGGCCTCAGGCTCGGACTGCTGACTTTGCTGACACAGAACTCGCTCGTCGTTTTCATTGAGCTAGCCCATCGGTCTGCGCGGCATGCGTCGATCAAAGCGTGCGGCATGGCTAGCAAGCACTTGGCGCTTCATGCTTACTCGCCTCAACGTCTGGATCGCGCACCACACCCACGATCGGCATGTGGGAAGAACGCAACGCGTGAACTGCCCGCTGTCGTGGGACTCTCTAGCCAAACCTCAGTACTTGCGCGAGCAGGACGCTCGCAACCGCCGCGTCTGCACTGATTTTCAGGTTTGACATTCCCCAGCTGGCACTGACGCAACGGCGACGATCCGGCCTGGCTGCGCTGCCGAGACTCCGAGAGTGGTTGCCGTCCCTCTCGACAACGCGACTGACGCGCGCTTATTTATGCACTACGGCTGCCTCGAGGGCGTGGCGCCATGCCAACGGCAGGCAAGGATGGTCGAAGTGGGCTCTCCGCCATCACCCAACCGGCTCTGACGATGCACTGCGCCGCCGCCATCGAGCCTCGTCGGACGAGCAGACCTCACTCTCCATTCTCTCGCCCTCGAGCAGCTCTCTCCTCGCCAGCCGCGCCGCGGAGACCATGGTGAAGGAGCGGTTCACGGAGAACCCGTTCCCGGACCTGCAGCTCTCGGGCGGCGACCGACTGCAGATCCAGGAGATCGTCAACGGCATCATCGAGGACAACTTCCGCAAGTACGAGACCTTCGTCGTGGTCGACAAACAGCATGTCGATGAGCGCCGGTGGAAGCACGCCAAGTCCAAGGACGACCTGCACATCTACTCGGAGCGTCCGCAGCGAGAGCTGGACCGGTTCGGGCTCACGGCCGAACTCGGGGCGAGCAAGATGGACATGGGAGGCAAGTCTCCCGTGGGGAGGGAGGACCTGCCTGTGATGCTCAGTGTCGGCACGTTCGTGGGTCAGATGGACGACCTCATGTTCGGTGTCGTGAACCCGACGCTGGACACTATGCGTATCAAGGCGTCGTACGTGAACGACCTCAGCAGCGCGGCGGTGCTGTGCCCCATCATTGAGCCGACGATCGATGACCCCTTCCGGTCGCTCGTGATCAAGTGGATGGAGATCGACATCCCGCTTCAGTCGACCAACCTCGTCAAGAACCGCGATTATGTCTACATTGAGGCCACGGGGATCCTGCACTTCGCCAACGGCGACCGCGTGGGCTACCACATGCTGCACTCGATTGACTTCCCGCAGACTCACCTGCTGCCGAACAAGCTCCGCGGTCGTCTGTCGATCTGCGGCTTCTTCCGTCAGATCAACGCCAACGTGATCGACAACTACGCTGGCGGAACCGTCGATCCGGGTGGGAACATTCTTCGCATGCTCTTGATTCCCGCAGCCGCCTCCGCGCTGCTGTCCGCGACCAACTACGTCTACTGCGGCCACATGAAGAAGCTGTCGTGGATGCTGCAGAAACGCCAGGCCGCGGCCGCACGGACCGGCCAATACGCGAGGCGTAGCCAGGTGTGCGTCACGTGCGCCAGGAAGACCGCGTCGGGAAGCCTTGGCGCGTTTGGCAAAGGCACGTGCAGGCTGTGCTTCGGCTGCGTGTGCCGCTCCTGCAAGATCCGCAAGCGCATCAGCTTCATCACGCCGGACGGGTTGCTGCTGCAGCAGAAGATCTCCTTTTGTCCCATGTGCGTGAGCGAGTCGGTCAAGACTGGCGCGATGGAGGCCGCGAAGGACCAGGCCGAGGGCTTCGGCGCGTACAACGTCTTCCACTCGGCGTCTATGTCGGATACGCTGTCCGAAATGTCTCTTTACGATAAGCAGCAGTAGGCTACTCCCTCTTGATGTTTGGCTGCATCTGACGACGAAAACACTCTCGATGTTACATTCAATCGGCGACCCGAAGTGCACTGCGTTGTCAATCAGCAGCTCCAATGCGTCAACTACGGTTCTGGTGGTGGGCCGCCACGCCGTCGGGCTGTCTGTGCTGGGACTGGCAGGATTGAGCTGCTAACAAGGGCAGTGGCCGCCGCCAGTGCTGTTGCATGGGGAAGCGAGTATGACAAACGAATGCCGTCTGACTTCCTGCTGTCAATTGCCAACTGCCGCGCCGATCGTCCCAACTCCACGAGCTGACAGCGCACGTACTCACTGCATTACCGATCCGATACCTCGGTCGTGACGCGTATGTCGTCGAGGACGAGGACGAGGACGAAGACGAGGGAGGATCAGCCACTTGCGCAATTACCCACGCATGCATGGGCGTGGCAATGCGGACGAGGCAGTGAGTGCGCTAACATTGCTTGCTGTAGATGGCAGAGGTCTGGTCTGCCTCCGCGAACGAGCTATGTGAGGCAGGTCGCGGGATCTCGCGACTCCCTCCCTCCCTGCTGAGAGCGTCAGCGACTGTCGTAACATGCCGACCGGCCCGCAATCGACAGACACTCATACAATGCGCACCTGTTCGTGCGGGCTCTACCCATGCGAGGCGCGAATCGTTCGTCCGGGCCGCCGCAGATGACACGTTGGTGGTGTCCATGCTGTCTGCAGCAGCACCACCCGCTCTCCGGTGACACTTCACGGTTGAAGTGGTCGCAGCAGCACGTTGTCAGCTTCAAGGAATCACTTCTCGGCCTGTTTCAGCGCGCGTGTCTAGTGAACTGGATCGTCTCTTTTGTAAAAGCACGCTCGGCGCTCAAGAAATGCACATAACTGCGCAGAAACTGCACAAAAGTGCATCTTGTTTCGATGTTATTGCGACAATGGTGACGCCAGGACCGGACCAGAAGTGATCCAACACCGGTTCGTAACGCGGCTATCCAAGAGATCGACGGCGAGCGCCGCATTGCGACGGTCTGCGTCAGCGAGGTGACACGTCCAGGAGGTGCATGGCGCTGCGTGTGAAGTTGCGACACGTTGCGCGCCTGCCGCCGCCAGTCACTGGGCTCGTGATGTCCTGCTTGCAGTTTATGCGCGGCGCATCAAAACGACGGGCATTGGACGGCAGAAACACGCACGCAAGCTTCCAGTATGTGTGTGCGCGCGTGTGTGTGCCGTTGCTGGCTTCTCCATCTGCTGCGGCATCGCTCGCCAATCGATCGATCGATCGATCACACATTCCCGACCAGCGCAAGGATGTCATGGACTCGCGTTTGGCGTCCGTCGCAAGGACCCGCGGCAGGTCGGTCGCAATCCAGACCAGCTTCGCGCCGACGCCGAGCGCGGTTGTCAGTTTGCGATTGACCAGCCAGCGGTTGGTCCAGGCGGCTGCCTCCATCTCGACCGACCACGACTGTTATCGTCGTCTTTGACTCACGCGCGGCGTCGCACGCAACACTTCGACTGCTGTTAGAGCGGCGGAAACGAGCGCGACCATGAAGAAGGCGCGGGCGTTGCACGCGAGCCCGTTCCCGCGGTTGAACATATCGACCGCGGACCACAAGCTGCTCCAGGAGCTCGCCATCAGCATCGTCGAGGAGAACTTCTATCGGTACGAGGAGTTCGCCACATCCGCACGGTCCCGAGTCGACGACGACACCTGGAGGCTCGTCAAGTCCAAGGACAGCCAGCACCTGTTCGTGGAGCGCGTCACACCGGACGAGCCGACCATGTCGCCTCGGCGCCGCGACAAGAGCGCCGACGCCATGCGACCCTGGTCCACGTCTCAGCATCTGCCAATGATGCTCATGACTGGCTCCGTGTTCGGTCAGCTCGAGGATTTGATGCTCGGCGTGACGAACCCGAATACGAGCGTCCAGCGAGTCTCCACATCGTACTCGGGGACTCTCAGCGACGCCGCCATATTGTACCCCATCGTGGAGCCTACGCCGGACGACCCGTTCCGATCTGTCATCCTCAAATGGCTCGAGGTCGCCATGCCGCTCAACGCCACGAGCGTCGTCAAGAACCGCGACTACGTCGTCATGGAGGCGACCGGGATGCTCCACTTTGCCAACGGCGACCCGGTCGGCTTCCACCTCTTGCACTCAACAGATTTCCCGGAGACGCACGCGCTCCACAAGACGGTCCGGGGTAACATGTCCATCTGTTCCTTCTACCGTCAACGGCATCGGAACCAGCTCGACTGTTTCGCGACGGGCACGATCGACCCCGGTGGAGAGCTCATGGGAATCATGCTGCTGCCCGTGGCCTTCCCGATATTGTTCTCGGCTATGAGTGACATTCACTGCGGAGAGATGAAGAAGCTCACGTGGCTACTGCAGAAGAAGCAGGCTATCATGAGCAACGCGACGTACATTCGCCAGGGCAACACGTGCGTGTCGTGTGCCGCCAAGGCGTCACCCGGGAGTGTGCTCCGGCTCGGACGCAGCACGTGCAAGCTGTGTTACGGGAGCGTGTGCCACTCGTGCAAGATCCGCAAGAAGGTCAACTTCATGACGCCCGACAAGCACCTTGTGCGGCGCAAGATCACCTTCTGTGCGCTCTGTATCAATGACTCGACCCGCATGAGCGCATACGAGTCCGCGAGGGATCAGGCGCAGGGGTACGATGCTTATAACGTGGTGCACTGCGACTCGGACTCGCAGTGCTCCTCGAACCCGTCGTACTATGAATGAGCAGAGAGAAAACGAGAGAGAAAGAGAAAGAGAGAGGGAGGCAGGAGTATCAGCGTCCAGATCGATAGGCGTCCCATTCACAGTAATAGCGCACTCGGATTGCATTGCCGCCACTCTCCACCACGCCACACAGCAACGATTCCCGTCACGGAGGAATTCCAGGACTGAAGGGTGCGTCCTAACGTCGCCGATGCCGATCGCTGCTTGGGGGGAAGGAGAGGAGAGGGGAAGAGAAGAGAAGAGAAGAGAAGACCAAGCAGCAGTCGAATCGAGTCAGAGCGCTAGAGGAGCAGCGATCGGCGGAGTGGCACTGCTGGGGGCAGTCCGGTCCGCTCGCTTCAAGGCCTTCCTGAAGCCGGAGCGGCTCTTCCCGAGCCGCTCGGGAACTGCGAGAGCGTTGGTGCAAGGTTCTTGGGCGATTCGCCATTTGAAGAGTTTTGTCGCTCCACTCGGAGACGACCAGATAGGCCGGCAGGCAGGGAGTTGTTGCCTCGATCACCTCGCCACGCCACACCACGCCATGCCACGCCGCGCTGCGCCGCTCAGCTCACCCACGACGGAGCGGCCCTCTCGTCGCGTCGCGTGCAGCTGTCGAGTCGGACTGCCGGCATCTCGGACGACCGCCACGACCTCTCGCGCGGTCTCTACGTCGTACTACGCACCCCACTCAGTAATGAAACGCTTGCCACCATCCATCTCATCCTATCGCGGTCGTAAGCGCGAACATCCACCACCGCCAGTCGCCGCTTCTGATCTATGCGAGTCGCGTGCTTGCTCTCCCGATGCCATTGGGACGATACGAGTCATGGTGGAAGCAAACTCCAACCCGCATCACAGCGGCCGAGGGAAGCAGCGCTTCCCGTCGCTGCGCATACGGAGCGCCGGCGTGGCGTACTGTGGGTTCCCGAGACGCTGCTGGCCTGGTCTGGCGCGCGTCTTTTCACTGCGCCATGTGCGCATTGCGTCGTGGTCGCCACCTTGGGTGTGTGCGACCAGGTCGCACGTGGCACTGACTGCAGTGGACCCTCCGGTCCTGCCGTCGGCTCGTACCACCGCATTACCTGCTTGCGCGCTTTGAAAATTCGCCCGGCGACACCACCCACCAGCGCTGTCTGAGCTGTCGTCGAGGCGTCCAGTCTCCCTGCCGACCGAGGCGGAAGTTCACTAGCGAATTCGCTCGGACGACCTCGCGGCGCCGGTCGCGACGGCAACTTCCAGTCCAAGATGCCGAGTGAGCGCTTCCAGCTGAACCCGTATCCGGACCTGAGCTTGTCCCAGTTCGACCGTGAGCAGCTCCTGGAGCTCGCCAACGGCTTCATCGAGGAGAACTTCCGCAAGTACGAGCAGTATGTGGTCGTGGAGAAGCGGCGAGTGGACGAGGCGCGCTGGAAGCACGTCAAGTCGCGCGACGACCTGCATATCTACGTAGACCGCATGTCCATCGGCCAGCAGTACCTGCCGGACGCCTCGCCGTCTCCGCTCGGGGCTCGCGACATGCCGCGCAAGGTGAGCCAGGCGGGGCACACGGTCACCATGAAGAACGCCAAGGGCAAGGACATGCCCGTGGTCCTCAGCGTTGGCACGTTCGTGGGTCAGATGGACGACCTCATGTTCGGCGTCGTGAACCCGACGCTGGACGTCATGCGCATCAAGGCGTCGTACGTGCACGACCTGGACGATGCCGCGGTGCTCGCGACGATCGTCGAGCCGACGGTCCAGGACCCGTTCCGGTCGGTCATCATCAAGTGGATGCAGCTCGACCTGCCGCTGAACGCCACGAGCCTCGTCAAGAACCGCGACTACGTCTACGTCGAGGCGACGGGGATCCTGCACTTCGCCAACGGCGACCGCGTGGGCTACCACCTGCTGCACTCGATCGACTTCCCGCAGACACCGCCGCTGCCCAAGCGCGTGCGTGCCAAGCTCTCTATCTGCGGCTTCTTCCGTCAGATCGATGCCAACGTGATCGACAACTACTCGGGCGGCACGATGGATCCCGGCGGCGAGCTGCTCAACTTCCTGCTGCTGCCCGCAGCCGCCGACGCGCTGCTGTCCGCGACCAACTACGTCTACTGTGGGCAGGTCAAGAAGATCTCGTGGATCCTGCAGAAGCGCTTGGCCGACTCGCGTGCCAACCCGCGCGCGCGGCACACGGACGTGTGTATCACGTGCGCACGCAAGACGGCGCGCGGCAGCATCGGCGACTTCGGCAAGGACGTGTGCAGGCTATGCTTCGGCTGCGTGTGTCGCTCCTGCCGCGTGCGCAAGCGCATCAGCTTCATCACACCGGACAACCAGCTCGTGCAGCGCCGCATCTGCTTCTGCGCCGTGTGCGTGAGCGACACCACCAAGATGAACGCCATGGACGCCGCGCGCGACCAGGCCGACGGCTTCGGCGCCTACAACGTCTTCGACACGTGGTCGAGCTCGGGAACGGTATCCGAGATGTCGTACTCGGACTACATGTGAGGCTGCGCGGTGCCCACCAACCGCTGCCTGCCTTTGGGTTGGTCCCTGTCGAGACCATGTTGTGTTAGTAAATGCGCGCGCCTTCGCGATTGTGAGTATGCATCCTATGCATCCATGAGATCTCAGGAGTGTTCCCTCCACAAACTCGAGGCGCGCAAGCATGGACCTGTCCGACCGTCGTGGCTCTATTGCAGTGGCGCAAGTGAGGAATGCGCGTGGGCCAATCCAGTGAGCACCGAGCGGACGAGCTCGGGCGGGAATGCTGTCGATCCTCTCGCCTCCCTCGCCCTCCGCCTCCCTCGCCTCCTCGTCCAAGCATTTGATGACCGCGCATGGTGTGAGCGGTCCGTCCATCTCTGATTCCCATCCACATCGGCGTCAGAAGGACTGACCATCGGCGAGCTGTGTGGACGCGAACTCGGGCATTCACTTACCAAAGCTACCGACCACAGCGAAGCACGGTCGTTAGACGACGACTGCGAGCCGTCTCGGAGAGGGACGGAGAGAGCGTCACGCGCGGGGTTGGCGCTACGAGGAGTTCCGGGCGACCGGGTGTTCTGGAGCGAGTGGCGGCTCGGGGACAGGGCGAATGCCCGCGCCGGGCGACGAGAGGACTGACGACACCGGTCTGCCGACAGCGACGCGGGACGAATTGGTCGAGTAGTCCTCAAGTCTCGGCGGGGAGATCTGCGACGGGCATTTCACACGGCCACACGACGCAGGCAGGCAGGGAGGCAGGCAGGCAGGCAGACGTGCCTGTGTGCCGTTCGATCAACGAGCAGGTGCGAGCCACAGCGAGCGGTGCGAGTGAGTGGAGTCGTCGTGGATTGTAAGCGCTGTCTGCGA
This sequence comes from Phytopythium kandeliae, assembly GCA_023338135.1. Taxonomy (NCBI): domain Eukaryota; phylum Oomycota; class Peronosporomycetes; order Pythiales; family Pythiaceae; genus Phytopythium; species Phytopythium kandeliae. The sequence goes on from JAADYC010000963.1 coordinate 10,271, forward strand.
CCGACCGGCTCGCGACAAGATCATGCCGTCGTGCTTTTTGTCTGCGACTTGTGCGAGCTCCCGGCTGCGAGGGTGAGAAATCCAGTCCAGCGCGAGATCTGAGTCCTGCGTACAACAGCCGGTATCATCAGGTCAACTTCAAGTAAAACCACGTTGGCCGATGGCTAGACTGGACAGGACTGGACGCTGTGCTCTATGTGGCGATCGCGTGGCTGCGGCTCGCCCCGGCGACTGTGGCTCAAAGTGAGCGCGTTCCCGCAAGCGCGGCACCGAGGCGGGCGGGCGGGCGGGCGGGCGGACACCGACGTGCCAGGATTTCCCTCCCTTCGCGAACGATCAGCAAGCGATGGCGGTCTCGCGGTCTTGCGGACCAATTTTTCGCCGTGAAGGAAACCTACGAGGCCAGCGGGCGGGCGGGCGGGTTGACTTTCTCTGTCTAGCACGGTATACGCTGGCGTCAGACAGAACACTTCCTCAAGACCGAGTTGGTCCCACGGCATGCGTATACAGATGGTGCGAGGCAGTCGCCTTTCGCGAACAAGAACTGTCACGAATCAGTACTTCAGACTCGACCGACAGCATGCAGCATACATGCACGGACGGGACGGTCTCGGTTGACTGCCGCCGCCTGATGCGCTGGACGCCACCGTCGCCCGTTACGGAGCAACCCGCCGCGTCGCTCCGGCGCTTTGAGTCATACTGGGGTCGAGACAGCGGTCACGCCGGCGAGGGCCAAGAAGAAGAGCGGAGCGCGCGCAACCGGACCGGACCGGGCCGAACCCGCCGACCGTGGCAGCCAGCGCCGTCGAGCTACAGGGCTAAAGGCGAGAGCGACCTTGCGGATCGATTGCTGCTGCTGCTGCTGCTACTGCCGCCGCGACGCATCACGTCAAAAGAACGCCGACAGTCCCTCGGTGCGCTCGCTCAACTCGCTCGCTCAACTCGCTCGCTCAACTCGC
>JAADYC010000964.1:0-11218 GCA_023338135.1 Phytopythium kandeliae
GCAGCTGTGGTCGCCATCGACAGAGCGGATAAGCAGGGCGAGAGTGCAAGTGGAGGCACGGACGAGAGTCGGAGAGTATGGATGCAGAGGTTCCGTCTGCAATGGTCATCAGCGGTGGCAAACGAACACCAAGTGAGTCGGCGCGGCAGCCGCTGGACGAGCGAGCCTCTACGACGGTCTCGAACGGCGCACGCACGGTGCGGTTGCCATGTAGAATGCCTCCTGTTGGGCGAAGCGCTGCCGACGGACGAATACCCGGAAGCGACAAATGCGCAGCATAAAGCGAAGTTAGGGAATAGAGCGATCGAAGAGCCCTATGCGAAAATTGGAGCTAATCGCGTGCGCGACTCGTCAGTAGTGAACACTCCACTGTGATTTTTACAAAGTGTTGATTATCATACAGTTTAAAACGTTCAATACAACATTCAAGATCATTTGATTCGGTACGACAAGAGTGGCGGCCACCGAGTACTATTGCAAACGGTGGCAAATTGTCTCGGCTACTGCGGATTTGTAAGATCGAAGATTCCATGTGTCGCAGCGACACCGATTCCGCCAACTTCGACCGTTTGTGATCGAAAACCACAATCTGTTCATCTACAGTACCTCGGTGTCGATCTGATTACGTTTGATGCGCCATCATTATCAGATCTATCGGCAGAGTGAGGGTCAGTCGTTCAACGTTCCCGAGCTACCGATCTCGACTCCTAGCTGCTCATTTCCGGCTGCTGCTTCATGCGCTCACGGTTCTCGGCGCTGCTCTTGGTCTGCGCGCTCCTGCTGCTCGCTGGCTTCTGCTCCACCGCTCTCCCTCTCGCCATGGCCTCTGGCGCAGATGCTGACGCTACAGACTCGAAGATCGCCGCCGACTTGCGCGCGGCCATGGCGGCCGACGCAGACAGCACCTTGCGCGCTGATGTGATGGTGCAGCTCGAATCGCCGCAGCAGGCGCTGGATCGCGCGTGCAACGCATCGGCGGGTGGTGATCGCGCACAGCGAGCGACGTGCGTGGCTAGTTCCCTGCAGCAGTTCGCGGACGCGGCGCAGGAAAGCGTCAAGGCGGTGCTGGCTCAGCACCCGGACGAATTCGAGCGCTCGGAGTTCTTCTGGATCAACAACTCGGCCGCTGTTAAGAAGGCGACTGGCGCGCTGGTGCAGCGACTGGCGAGACTCGAAAGCGTTGTGGCGATCCGGTCAGAGCTGATCTTCCATACCCAAGGCGGTGGCCAGGCATAGCCTTCGTTCCAGGCGCGAGCGGGTGCATTTAGCTGGCGACGCGACTTGCAGTATCCGAGACAGCAGCGACAATAGCCAAGGGTCTCCAGCGCTGCTAATTATACTGATGTGCAAAGGTGCTTCGTTGCTATTTCGGCCGTGAAAGGAGCTTCTAATTGAAGTCCATGTTCTCCATCAAGCGCCTGCTTGCATGAAGGCAGAGAACTGCCTGAGCGATGACCCGGCGTGAATTTTCTGGCCCTCGGGTGTCCTTCTCGACCGGGACTAGCGCCTCCCGATCTTCTCGTTTGTCGTCGGCTTCCTCTGCGTCTATGCCAGCGCTGCCAGACGCCGGTAGTCGTCCACCGTCTGGCTCAGGGGCGTTGACGGAGCGACCATTCTCGGCTTCCAACCTGCTTGCGACGGTCGCGAACGCGCGCTTCAAGAGCTTCCAGGTGCAACATGACGTGCTGGGCAAGAACCCCGTGCTCGCGGCAATCGCGCGCGAGATCCCGTGGAAAAACCTCTTCGACCTGTTCACACTCAAGTTCTTCGCCGCGGGCGATGAGTTACTCGCCCAGGGTAGCCATGCGCACGAGCTCGTGTTCGTGCTCTGCGGAGGCTTCCTTGCGCGAAGGCTGTCGTCGGAATCGGACGAGTCGCCTCCGCCCCCGCCTGCTCTGCAGACCCACTCGGCGCTCGGGTCCGTTCAGCGTAAGCCTGAGCGTGTCGCCATCGCGGAGCGGGTCTTCAAGCCTGGATCGGACTTGTTGGTGTACCCGATGGCGCGCAATGCGCCGCTGCCGTACTCGGTGCTGGCTGCCAAGTTCAAGTCCATCGCGCTGACGCTGCCAATCGGCAAGTTCCGGTCCATTTGGCGGCAGATCTCGCCGGAGACGCGAGAGGCGATCGAGCAACTGGCGCGAGAGGCGGAGCGCGCGCTTGTGCTCGCCCTCGGTTTGCCCATTCGCGGACAAGATGCGGCGTACAGCGGGGGTTTATGGCGTAGAGGAGAAGCGAGCGACAGCGCGGCAGTGAGTGGCCCTGGGAGTCGATCGAGCGGCGCGATGACAGCTCGGAAAACCCCTCGGAGATCCCCAGGCGCCGCGATCGCCGCTGCGATGCATCCAACGCCGCTGGAGAGCCACAAGCATGGCATACGGCACAGTGCGTCGACGCCGGTCGTGACGGACGCGACGGTGGCGTGGTCGACGCTCCAAACGACCAGACCGGCCGAGTACATGGTCAACTCGTCGTTGCTCATTCTGCACGAACGCCCCGCCACGACTGGGACGCTGTCCGCCGCTCCGTCGGTTTCGAACCTTAGCGCCGGAAGGCCAGGAGGCAAGGCGATGTCGGTGAAGGCAACGGCCAGCGCGGTCATTAGCGCTAAGGCCAAGAAGCATACGCAGCGGCGCCTGCAGAGCATCAAGATGCCGTCGGCAGTCGATGCCTTCCCTCGGCGGCAGTGCGCAGGTGTTGACCTCGGCGACCTCGGCGACGAGGACGAAGGGGAAGAAGGAGAGGGAGAGGGAAAGGAGGGAGACGCCGCAGGCTTTCGGCACTGGGAGTCACTCAGTCTGGACGCCATCGAGCAGCTGATTGGGAAGCAAGCCGTGTCTGGCGGAGGCAGCCGCGCGTTAGACGTCGTGCCTCGCATCCGCGTCGGTCGACTGCTCAAGCCGCTCAAGAAGCCGACGATGCTCTTTGATGGCGACACCGACGGCAAAGACGGCAAAGACAGCGACGGCGACAAGGCTCGAAGCATGCGCGACCGACGCGTCCTAGTCGCGAATCGCAGCGAACCGTTTCGAGACGAGGCCTACCAGTTCGAGTAACTGCGTGACGGACCAGCGTGGTCGGTTGCTCTGCCGCTTGATCGGGAGCTCTGTCAGCTCTGAGCGCCTCAGCCGAGGTCCGCAGGCACGGCGAGGCGGTCGCCGGCGCGGTCGCCCCAGCACTGGACGCGGCCATCCTCGAAGCGGATGCCGCACCCGTGGTTCCACCCGAGCGTGAGCTCGTCGAACTGCACGGTGGTCGGCACTGCCGTCACGCCCGAGCGCATGCCCCAGCACACGGCCGTCTTGTCCGTCTGTCGAGTGGCATCGAGCCGGACTGTGACTGACTACAGCCTATATCAATGGCAGGGAGTGTAAGCGATTACCTTGAGAGCGCATGCGGCGAGCCGACTGGTACTGACGAGCGCGAACTTGTCGCCCGTGGGAGGGTCGGCCTGCCCGCGGCGGTTGTCGCCCCAGCACGCGAGGTCGTTGGCCACCGTCACGCCGCAGGCAAAGTCCCCGGACGAGGCCGAGATCTGGCGAAACTGAAGCGCGGGGTCGACGTTCAGCTGACCCTGTCGTTCCCCCAGAGTGCGGCCGGATGCACGTAAGTGAGCACACCCAGAGACGATCAAGCAGACCAAGGCACGGGCTCGCGTGCTCACCTGTCCGTTCTCGCCCCAGCAAGCAACCGAGCCGTCGACGGCGATCGCGCACGAGAAGTTCTTGCCGCAGGTCACCTGCACGAACTGACCGCTCGGTGGACTAGTGACACCGCCCGACGCAGCGCCTTGGAGAGTGCAGAGCCAGCGGTTAGCCGCGTGCCAGGCGAGTCTGTCTTGCCAGTTGAGAGCCGAGCGTCGCACCCCAGCACTGGAGGCTCCTGTCCTTGAGGATCGCGCACGAGTGGAAGTCACCGCTGCTGACCTGCTCGAAGAGTCCCGCGGGTTTCTTGACCGGCGCGCCGACGCCCCAGCACTCGAGCGTCTCGTCGATCCGGATGCCGCACGAGTGCAGCCGCCCGCTGCTCACCTGAATGAACTCGCCCTGCCGAGCGGTTAGAGCGGACACATCGGCTAGACCGGCAGCAGGAGCGGACGGACGTGAACGCACTGATGGAGGAGAGCTCTGACCGCCGTAGTCGCTTCCCCAGCACAAGACACGGCCGCCAACGTCGTTGTAGGAGTCCGTGCGGATGGCGCACGAGTGCTCGATACCTGCGGCGATGGAGGTCTCATCAATGTCCAGAGGGATCACTGCCTCGGCCACTGAGTCTGCCGACGCCTCGGCCACCGTCTCCCTCGACTGGAGCGGCAGCGACAACGCGCCGGCGGCTGCGGCGAGCGCGCGCATCCAGCGTCGGCCGCGCGTCATTTGGCGCCGAGGACAGATCTGCGGTCAAAGATCCGCTCAAATTGAAGCGATGCTGGCGGACTCAGATATCGGTCAGTCTGAGGCCCAGCGCAAAATGGAATGCATGTGGAATCCTCGAATGATGTCGATGACTAGAAGTCGCCAGCAGTCCCGATATCGCCATTTTGTGGGATAGACCCTACAATCGCTTACAAAATCCAAGAGTGGAAAAATCCAAGAGCCCAGATGGCTGTAATTGGGGTGGGGAAACTTTTGAACGACAGACACCGCCCTTGAAGTTCGAGCGAGGCCAGAGAGCAGAGCTGCTGCCGCCGGCGTTGGGCATCCATCCGAGAGGGCCAGGAAACATCAATCTCGAGGAGAGGCTACTGGTTTGTCCACCGGTGTGGCGCAGTGGCCCAAGCGCCACTTGGCCGATTCGGCGTTGTTGCTTGGCGTCATCGCGCGTGACTCGTTGCTTCTGCACTTTCGCCTGGCGCTTCCTGGCTTCCTCGGCAACAGCACTGGCTCCTCGTGCGCCATCGCTGTCACAGATGGCCAAACACCCAAATGCTCTTCGCTCTTCGCTCTTCGCTCTTCGCTTGCTCTTCGCGCTCCTCCCCTTATTCAGCAACTCCCGTCCCTCGGCTCGCTTGTTTTTTGTATCGAAATACAAAACCAAAGTGACTCTTTGCCCCCAGCGAGCGCCTTTCCCGCCGCGCCAGCTCCCGTTCGTCGGGTAACGCAATCCGTTCATTGCGCGATTTGCCGCCCAGCCCCCAAGCCGCGAGCGTCCTCCTGATCAGACCGCGAAGCCGAGCGTCCTCCTCCTGCCGCTGCCGCGCCTCCCTCCTGTTCATCGCTCTCCTCGGCCGCTTGTATGTCCGTGAAGAGCACGTGGACTTTCAACAAGAAGTACCCCGTGTACACCGCCACCGACTAAGCGTCGCGCCGTCTCAAGCCTGTCTACCAGTCTCCAGAGCCCCTGCTCGCTGCTCCTGCCGCTCACTCCTCCTTCCTCGGTCCGCTCGTCCGAGGCCTCTCTCCACGACCGTCGTCTCCGCTCGCGCTCAACTGCCATGACTCAGCTCGAGCTGGCCCGCGTCGCTCATCCGCCGTTCGGACCGTCCGTACGCGCCTGCGCCGACAATGCCCTGATCCCGCGCCGCAAGCTGAGTGTTGGCACGCTCCGCCGCATGTCGTCGGCGTCTGCCCAGACCGACACGTTCGACACGATCGAGTGCTCGGCGCTCATCGTCGGCTGCGGTGTCGCTGGCAACGCTGCCGCTCTCCGCCTGGCCAATCATGGCGTCAAGGTCACGATGATCGCCGCGGCTGAGAACCCGAACAACTGCGCGACGTACTACGCGCAAGGCGGTATCATCTACAAGAGCGAAGACGACTCTCCACAGCTGCTGGCGTCCGACGTGCACCGTGCTGGTGCTGGCGTGTGCGACGACGTCGCTGTCCAGAAGTTGGCCGTGGAGGGTCCCGGACGCGTCGAGGAGCTGCTGCTGGACGTCGCCAAGGTGCCGTTCACGCGCGGCTCGGACGGCGAGCTAGCGCTCACGCTCGAGGCGTCGCACAACCGCGCCCGCATCCTGTACAAGGCCGACCACACGGGTCGAGCCATTTCGACCAGCATGGTGCAAGCCGTGAAAGAGCACGCCAACATTGAGCTGATCACCGGTCGCAGCGCGTTCGAACTGGTGAAGAACGCCGTAGGCGAGTGCGTCGGCGTCCTCACGGTCTCAGTCAAGGGCAAGGTTGAGCACTACCGCGCGCCGTTCACGCTGCTTGCCACGGGCGGCGTGGGCGACGTGTACCAGAACACGTCGAACCCCGAGGGAGCGCGAGGCGAGGGCATCGCCCTGGCTGCCCGCGCCGGCGCCGAGCTCAAGAACATGCAGTTTGTCCAATTTCACCCGACGACGCTGTACATTCCGGACGAGCGCCGCTTCTTGCTCACGGAGGCGCTGCGCGGGGAAGGCGCTATCCTCCGCAACAAGAGTGGTCGGGCGTTCGCCAAGGACTACCACCCGGACGGCGAGCTGGCTCCTCGCGACGTCGTTGCGCGCACGATCCTTGCCGAGATGGAGAAGCAGGGAGAGCCGTGCATGTTCCTCGACATTTCACACGAGGACGCCGAGTGGATCAAGCAACGCTTCCCGACGATTTACCAGCACTGCCTCGAACGCGGTATTGACATGACCAAGGAGCCCATGCCGGTCGTCCCCGCGGCGCACTACCACTGCGGCGGTGTCCAAGTCGATCTCAATGGTCGCACGAGCATCCCGCGCCTGTACGCCGCCGGCGAGGTGAGCTGCACGGGTCTCCATGGCGCGAACCGTTTGGCGTCGACGTCGCTGCTGGAGGGTCTCGTGTGGGGCTGCAGCGCCGCCGACGACTTCCTCGCCGCGCGCGCCGCGCGTCCGCTCGGCAGCGACTCGCTGTCGGACGTCGACCCATTCGCGAACCTGACTGGCGTCCGCGACCCGCTTCCCAACGAGATCGAGGAGGTGCTGCTCGCGACGCAGCGCATCATGTGGGAGTCGGTCGGGCCGCTCCGCACGGTCTCGGGCATGGCGAGCGCCGTGGAGAAGCTGACGCTCTTGGAGGTCAAGGCCGACAAGCTCCACCGCGAGTGCCGCGTGTCGCTCCGCTCGGCCGGACTGCGCAACGCTGTGCGCGCCGCTAAGGAGATCGCGCTCGCGGCGCTCCACAGCCCCAAGTCGGTCGGCACGCACTTCATCGTGCCCGAGGACAACTAGCGCCGCGGTGGGCATGCCCGCTACTCCAGTCACGGTCAGCGCAGCTTCCAGCTGTTGACGACCCGTCGAGGTGCTCGGTCGTCTGGTCGGAGATTGGCGATCGTTTCAACGGGCTCTCGGCTCTGCATTCTCTCTTTCTCTTTCTCTTTCTCTTTCTCCATTGCCATGCGTTTCGATCCAAGCGAGCGAATACAATTCATTCTTCGCCGAGTGTGTGTCCATCCGATTGAGCCTCTGCTTGTGCGACGACGCTCACGACGTAACTCCTTGCTGCTCGTTCCCATTGATCTCACTCCGAACGTGTCGGACGCTTTGACGCATCCGTTGCGAAGTGGTGGCGTTGGCGCCTTCGACTCATTCCATTCATCCACTCGACAGCCACCTACTCACCCCGTGGACACATGTCACAGAATCGATCGATTTCCAACCGCCATCCGCGGAGTGACTGGTTCCTTTTATGACACGGCACTAAATCGGGAGGGTGTCGCGGTTCAGTGAACCGGGAACGGTCCGGGCGAACCGTATTGGCCCGCCGCTCGTGCCCGACCCGGCCACTGGCTTTGGTTGGCTCTGGTGGTGTCGGGCGGCGCGCGGATTAGAGAGCCCACAGTACGGAACTGCACAACTCCCAAGAATCAGCGCCATGGGCATGTACGTCGGCGCTTCGCCGGGCCGCCGGGCTCGCGCTCGCGGGTCCATTGGCCTCTCGATCCGTCCGTCGGTCTGTCCGTCCGTCGGTCTGCCGATCTGTCTGTCACCGCGGCCGGAGCAGCTTCGTCAGAAGGCAGGGAGGCGCGACCTCGGACGCCGTCGGCTCGGTAGCCTCGAGACAGCGCAAGCGGACAAGGTCCGCGGGACCGCGGCGACGACAGACCGGCAATGGATAGAGAGGCAGACAGATAGACAGACAGGCTACAGATCGACAGACAGACGGACGGACGGACGGACGGACGGACAAGCGGGGGAGGAGGATCCTCCAGCGCGACGGCAGATGTGCTAACGTGGCAATGTGTGCTGTCTGCAGCGTCAAGAGCGGAAAGGTTGTCGTGTTGCTGAACGGCCGCTTCGCCGGCCGCAAGGCCATCGTCGTCAAGACGTACGACGAGGGCCGCGGCGACCGCAAGTTCGGCCACGCCATCGGTGCGTTCGCGCTGCGCCAGGGGGGCTTCAGGTTGTGGAGCAGGAGGCTAACGGTCACTGGTGGCGGGCAGTCGCGGGCATTGACCGTTACCCGCGCAAGGTGACGCGCGCCATGGGCAAGAACAAGCTCAAGAAGCGCTCGAAGATCAAGCCGTTCGTCAAGTACGTCAACTACAACCACATCATGCCCACGCGCTACGTCGCGGACATCGACCTGAAGAAGGTGCTCGACGACGAGGTGCTGGCGAACCCCGAGTCGCGCGTCGAGTCGCGCAAGACGATCAAGAAGGTGTTCGAGGAGCGCTACCTGAACCAGGCCGCGTCCAAGTCGGAGAAGAAGGCGGCTGGCGTCAGCTTCTTCTTCAAGAAGCTCCGCTTCTAAGCGCGTACTTGCGGCCGCCCGCCCTGCGCCGACTGCCTGCAGCTAGAGGCGAGAGTATTTTGGGGTTAGCAGCATGAAGTACACCTCGGCCCAGTTCCGTTCCGCCCGCTGTGTCCCCCATCGCATTCGCCCATCCATGATGGTGGTTGTGCATCCATCCTCTCCTCGCCACTTTAGACAGAGCCTCGAGACGTCCTCGCTCTGGCTCCGACGCACGTCCAGCCGTACATACGAGCCACATTATAATGGGATGTCGGCCGCTCAAAGATAGCTCCGCTCCATTGGCAGTGAACATTCACGGAAGATCGTCGCCGCTGCGCGATCTCAGCGACGAGAATGGTGCGGCGCACATGTCGAAGCTCAAGTATCTGCCTATATATAGCGGACACTGGCTTCAGCAGCGATGGTCATCAGCTTCCCACGCCAATTTCTCGCCTCGGTGTGCTCAACCATGCTTGATGATCATTTTAGTCCTCCTTTTCCAGCCCAGCACGCACCCGCCGCCGCCTCTCCGCGATTCTCGCCACCTCCTCGACGGCATGGCGCGGGTTTACTCGGCTCTCGTCTCGGCGGCGCTTATGGCCATGGCGCTGCTCTCGCCCAGCGCCAATCCGTCGGCACCGACGCTCGCGCTCGCAGTCAGTGTCAACTCGAATCCGATACGCGCTCCGTCGACTGGACCTGGCGGTTCCCGCAAGACGAATACCAAGCGAGCGCAAGCCAAGCGGCAGAACGTCGTCGTGACGCTCAAGGGCGGCACCGAAGATGTGATCAAGCGGCTGGGCTCCACAAAGTTCGACAAGCGGGAGAATCGCTTGATGGCGGTGCGCGATGAGCTCGACAAGCATTCGGAGCAATCGCAGCAGGGAGTCCACTCGGCGCTCGGCTCGTCTGACAACCACGGCGGCTTCACCGGCACCGAGAAGCTGTGGCTGACCAACCAAGTGCTGGTGCAAGGCGCGACGCAGGAGACGATTGAGCAGCTCGCGAAGCATCCAGACGTCGAGAAAGTGTCGGTCGACCGGATCTTCCCAGTGATCATACCTACGCTGGAGACAACGGCGACGGAGACACGGTCATTCGCGACCTCGGCCCAGTGGGGCATCAACCGTGTGAACGCGCCGCTTGCCTGGGCCACGGGGAACACAGGCGAAGGCGTCGTGGTCGGCGTGATTGACACTGGCGTGCGCGCCACACACACGGCGCTCGCGGGAAGCTTCCGCAGCAGCTACGGCTGGTACGATCCCGAGACCGAGTCGGCCACGCCCTACGATGTCAATGGCCACGGAACGCATGTTGTCGGCACGATCGCAGGCTCGAACGGCATGGGCGTTGCGCCGGGAGCCAAGTGGTTCATGTGCAAGGGCTGCCGTTCGACCGGATGCTACCAGTCTGACCTGCTCAAGTGCTTCCAGTTCATGCTGTGCCCCACGAGTCCGGACGGGAAGGAGAAGGACTGCTCCAAGGCACCGCACATTGTCAACAACAGCTGGGGCGGCGGCCAGGGTCTCGACATGTTCCAGGACGTGGTCGCCGCCTGGCGCGCGGCCGGCATCATCCCCGTCGTGGCCGCGGGCAACACGGGTTCGACGTGTGGCACCATCACGACGCCGGGCGATTACGCCAACGTCATCTCCGTTGGCGCCACCGATGTGAATGATAAGCTCGCGAGCTACAGCAGCAAGGGACCGACCGTCAGAGGCCTGCTGAAGCCTGACATCACGGCTCCCGGCTCGCTCATCCTCTCAGCGAGTTACACGAGCGACACTGGCGTGTGCTTCAAGTCAGGCACGAGCATGGCCACGCCGCACGTATCGGGCGTGATCGCTCTACTGCTGAGCGCTAAACCCGGTCTCTCATTCGACCGCGTGCTCGAGCTGCTGCAGACACGCGCGACGACGGCGTCGCTCTCCAGGGCGACAGGCTTCACGTGCGGCAACACGGCCGACGGCGACTTCCCCAACAACCAGTACGGCTACGGCCGCATCGACGCCTTTCGGCTGCTTGTGTAGGTTGCCGCAGCCGCGGCAGGCGACTTGAAGCAGGCAAAGCGACAGATATATACTCAGCCAAGCCGACGGAAGCTTGCGCTCCTTGAACACATTGCTTTGACTAGCTCTTTGAGATGGCTACATTTTGAGAATGGTTGGGTTCGCGGACTAGATTTCCACTGCTCGCCTCGCGAGCGCGCCTACCTACTGGCTACTACCTACAATACGGGCTGTACCGTGTGAGCAGGTTCGAGCCGAAACTCCCGGACTCACGCTTTCTCGCTCTTTACCAACTTCTTCAACCGCGTTGCAAGTACTCCGGTCTTGCTCGCTCTTCGAGCAGCTCCGTTGCCACGCGCAGGATGCTCAGCGAGGCGTTCGCGTCACGAAACATATCGTCGTCAACCGATCGTAAGCTGGCAACGGTGCACAGCTGACGCATCCTCGGGTCGATCCCGATGATCTTGGATGCTGAGAAGCCACGCCCGATCTTTGGAACAAACGCCTTCGTCGACAAATACGGGTTTTCACCATCGGTGACATCTCTCTTCCGCACGACCGAGACTTCGTATCCGTTGGTCGTGA